>CM053785.1:1043744429-1044051929 GCA_028749045.1 Cupressus sempervirens | reverse complement strand
ATGAATAGTCCAAAGGATGTGGATCAAGGCTACCACCCTAGTTCTATATAAGATTGGTCAACACCTCACAACTAAAACTCATGCTTACACTACCTCTCTTCATAGGCACCTAGCTAGGAATAGATTTCAATAGTTCCACCAATTTTCATAGTTAGATAAAAATTGGTAACATCTGGAGGGTGATTCTTTGTCAGGTTCTTATTAGAGGTAGGAGTTGCTAACTCAACTCTTATCTCTTCTCTTTATTCAGATCTCTATTCTCCTCTTTGCACAATAATGTGCACATCATTCTACAAATCATTGTTTGTCTCAAAGAAAACTTCTACATTCTCTCTAATAATTCTAATACATTTTCTTCTTCATCATCAGAATTGTAATCCATCATATTTTCCTTAATTCCAAACTTTTCATCAACTTTTACATTTGCACATTCAACTATTATCTTGGTTCTATGATTAAAACATACGTAAGCTTTTTCTTTTCAATGAATAACCAAGAAACATGCCTTCATTACTTCTTGGATCAAACTTACCAATATCATTATCTCTCTTTATGTGACACTTGCTTCCAAAGATTCTAAAATACTTTAATGAAGGTGTATGACCAAACATAATTCATAAGGAGTCATATTCATACATTTTATGATCTATATTATTTTCATGGTGTACACTATTGTATTGACTGCTTCTTTCCAAAATGTCTTGGATACATCATTCTCAAACATCATTTCTCTTGATGCCTCTGATATTGATATGTTTCTCCTTTCTTCTATTCCATTTTGCTCATGGGTCTTAGCTGAAGATAATTTTCTCTTAATTCCATTCTCTTCACAAAACATGTTAAACTCTCTAGAGGTAAACTCTCCTCCTCTATTTAATCTCAAATAATTAATCTTAATACCAGATTCATTCTCAGCTCTATTTTTAAATATCTTGAACTTCTCAAATGCTTCAAATTTCTCTTGAAGAAATGGTACCCATGTCATTCTAGTAAAATAATCAACAAAAATCATAAAATATCTTTCTCCATAGAATCCTCTTGTCCTAGTAGGGCCTCTCAAATATGTAGGAATAGGGTAAAAGCACAAACCTGTGTCACCTTTTACAAAGAAATGTGATATCAGAATGTGACAATTCAACATTAATGACATAAAAAATGGTATTTGTGTTTAAAATATGAATATGATGTAAACTTATGAAATGTGCAGAATTGGATGAATTTTATGCCTATAATTTTTATAATTTTTCTGAGTAAGAATTTATTCATTTTATTTTATTTTGAAGTCCCTTTTTCAACTATAAAAAATATAGGGTGTATTTCCTGTCAAACAAGTATATGCAAATCATATTTTTTTGTTTTGATTTGAGAATATTCTATAGATGACATGTATAGCTAGTGAACAAAAATAGAAATAATTATTTTTTATGTATATTTTCTTTGTTATAAGTACTCAAGTTTGACCTTATCAGAATCCAACAATTTTTTCCTCCTGTCAAAACTTCCCTATCAAATTTATACCTTCTTGAAAAAAATTACATGTTTGTGAAGAGGATTCTCTCCTCTAGAAATAAATATAAAATTTTAATTATTTTGATTTGATTTACTTTTTTTTTCCCTGTTTTGAGGGAGCATCTTCTGAAATGTTGAAATATCAACTTATAATATTTTGAGATTATAACATATTATAACTAATGAAAACACTCAAAAATTTATATAATGATGATATTGAATCTGAGATCTATAAAAGAGTATTTTTAGTTTTTGAAAAAAATTGAGTTTTGATAGAGAAATGAGATTTTCCAAAATAGGTTTTGGTATCATAAATGGTGACACAGATCTGTGCTTTTACTCAACAATCTCCATCTTTTTTGTAGTAGTGAACTTCTTGCCAGGAAATGATACATGCTTTTTCTTAGCCGTGATACATTCTTTGCAAACAACATTAGTAGGCTTCATTATCTTAGGCAAATCTCTAATTGCAAATGTGATACTAACCTTCACAATTTTATCAAAGTTTATATGACAAAACCTCCTATTCCATAACCAATTGTTATCCACTTTTGCAACCAAACAAGTTATCTCAATAGGATTCAATTCAAATACATTACCTATGAATATTGTAACTATTCCAATCAGCTTACCATTTTTATCCTTCATAATACAAGTCTTTTCTATGAATTGCAACTGGTAAGCTTTATCTACCAATTGTCCAACACTCAACAAGTTATGATTTAAACCATCAAAAAAGTAACCATCATTAGTGTTAGTCTTTCCATCAGAAGTAATAGATCATATCTCTATGATGTGACAAGATGCATTATTTCCAACTCTAATAATACCTTCATCATGATTTCTAAATTTAACAAACTTGTTCATATCACTATTCATGTGATGTAAACATCCAATTTCTATTATCCAATCATATTTATTTTCAACTTGGGAAACTAGAGTTTTTTCATCTATAATTTCTATGTCAAGATCATCTTTGTTAATGGCTATAAATCTTATCTCATCATCACTTTCACTCTAAACTCTTTCCTCAAACTCCTCATCTTCATTTGCATAGAAACAATTTTTAGGTCCTTTATACGTTTTCTCCCTTTTAGGACACTTAGATGCATAATGAACAAATCATTACAAGTCCATCATTTAAAGATTATCTTACCATCTATTTATCTTCTTACAAGAAGGGATATACCTCTCTTCAATCTTTCTATCTTCTTTAGATTTGGATCTACTACTACTAGCAAAATCTCCATGAGTGCTTGCACTTCTAGATAAGCATGAAAGAAAACTTAAGGCACTAAAAGTTGTCTCCATTCTTGTCAATTCTCCAGACTCTCTCAAACTAGCTTCCATTGCTTCCAATCTACCAAATAAAGTTTCCGTAGTAAACTTCTCAATATAAGGTATAAAATGTTCAATCGTTTGTGCTACTTGTTTGAATGGTGGAGTCATTTTTTTCAAGATCTTCCATACAATCTCATCTTCTTCCTTGGATCCACCATATGACTTGATTCCTACATCAATCTCAGATATCCACCAACATAGCTTCTTACAGGTTAATCTTCCATTATTTTAGCATCTTGAAATAAGCATATCCAATTTTCTAATATTATCTTTTTTGTATGTGTATACCCTTCAAAAGTAGATCCTAATACTTTCCAAATCTTATGAGATGTATCTAGTGACTTTACCTGACTCTATTCATTCTTAGGAAGAGCTAATAGTAAGGCTTTTCTAGCTCTCATATTGAACATGAATAGATCTCTTTCCACTTCACTGTATTCTTTAAACGTGGTTTCTTCCACAATCATTTTGTTGTCCTTTGTCAAAATCCAATATCTTGGACCCATACATAGAAGATAAGTCTTCATCTTTTCTTTCTAGCTATCATAGTTAAATCCATTTAACTTAGGACTATCTTTTCTAAAATGACTCACCATTGATCTCCCAAAGCTATTAAAATTTTCCTTCAAGGACCTAATGGCTCTAATACCAATTTTTAGAATATGTAGTCTACCAATATAACTGAGAGGAGGAGGGGGCGAATCAGTTATATAATAATTATCACAATTATCAACCTTATTAAATCTTAACTATATCAGTCGTATAATCATAAACTACAACAAGATACTCATGCACAATAACACCAGATATGTTAACTAGGGAAACCCTTGATGAGAGGGAAAACCCTAGTGGTGATGGTACCCACAAGATGATGCACTAATATAAACACTCCTTGTTAGAGGATAGACCTTATTAGGAGTTTATGAAAACATTTAGTACATATCAATCCCTATTAGGAGTTGTGCCAACCCTATTAGGACTTGTAGAAGGCAAATGGACCCACTGTCCAAACAAATTTAGAGGCAAGAAAAAAGAACCCACTATCCAAATGATTTTGTATTATTCTTTGTAGAATAATAGAATTGAACTGTAGTTATCCTTCCTCTTCCTTTTTCCTATCAACTGAACTTCTTTTCCTTCTAATCTCGATACCAGATCACAAACTTCAAATCCAAGAATTCCTTGGGTCACTTACTCACATTTACCAAATAGTCTTCTCTTATTCACACTTACTTTATCACTTCACATTCCACATACTTTACAATCAAGGAAAATACTTTCCTTTATACCAAGTTCTCAAAATAATTCCTTGAGTCATCCCTAAGGCTTTCTTAATTAATTATAATAGGAACACAATAAGATAATTAATTATTTCACAATCACATAACACTATCGACTCACAGTCTATAAAACTTCACACACACACACACACATACACACAATTTTAAGACTTGCGCACTTGCTGATGTCATCATCTGACTGTCATCTGCCACTATATAATTTCACATATCATGTTTACATTTTTTTTATAAGATGTAATATAATTATCAAAAACTACTTCTTAAGTACTCTTTTTCTCCACTGCTCTCTATAAATCACATATATCTTCAATAGGACACAAGATGGAACATGCTCGTTGACTTATGTTATGTGTACATAACCTCACAATCTATGTCTTCTACTCTACCAGTCTTCATAGAAACCATACTATGTTGTCATCAATGATAAACATAGTCATGAATGCAACATGTCAATCATACTACATATTCTCCATTTCTTAGGATACTTCCCCAAAGGAATACCATCCGCATGCATGCTCACATGTATACTTTTTGGTACTCGTATCTTATCCCACAAAAAAAACTATGTCTCCTTCCATGAACCTACTTGGCCTTTCTCTTTTCTCAAACATACTCTTCACTCACATCTAATATTGAGTGATTCAATCTATGAGCTCTTCCCTTTCCTCTCGCAAGTGGGTTAGGCACATGATTATTTTTTTAAGTCCATCCTTGAATTTCTTGTCCTCAATCACATTCTTCAACTTGCAGGTGGCAAGCTCTAGAGGTAGAGGTAGATTAGCTTCAACTCCATACACCAATTCAAATGATGAGATTCCAATAGCTTGCTTAGGTGTGGTTCTATCTATTAGAATATATAATCCATTGATATATCCAACCAATGATATGATTATTAACCTTAAACAATATTAACCATATTAGTAATATAAATTGAAACCACAACAAGATACTCATACACAATAACACCAGATATGTTAACTAGGGAAACCCTGGATTAGAGGGAAAACCTTGGTGGGGATGGTACCCATAAGATGATGTACTAATATAAATATTCCTTGTTAGAGGATAGACCTTGTTAGGAGTCTCTTACAACATTTAGTACATATGAGTCCCTATTAGGAGTCATTGAATTCCTGTTAGGAGATTCCAACCCTATTAGGAGTTGTGCCAACCTTGCTAGGAGTTGTGCCAACCCTGCTACGAATTGTAGAAGATAGCTGGACCCACTACCCAAACAGCTTCAAGAGCAAGACCAATGAACCCACTATCGAAATGATCCCTTTATTATTCCAAGTAGAATAATAGAATGGTATTGTATTTCTCCTTCCTCTTTCTCTATCTATTCAATCAGACCTCTACTACTTTTGATCTTGTAACTAGATCATGAATCTTTCATCCAATAATCCCTTGGATCACTTACATGCATCCAGTAAGAACTCTTCTCCTTTTTGCACTTTTCACTTCTTGCAATAATAGATACACTTTAAAATCAAGGAAAACATCTTTCCTTTATACCATATCTTCATAATAATTTCTTGAGTCAGCCTTGAAGCTTTCCCAATTAATTATAATAAGATAATTGATTAATTACATTAAAATAGAACTTTCGGATCACAATCTATACAAAAAATTTCACGTGCAATAATAGGGCTTGCACACTTGCTAACATCATCAGTGGACTATCCTCTATCATAAATTAGATGTGCATCTCTTCAATACATCTCAGATGTAAGATAACCAACAAACATTGGGAACTACTTTCCCAACACTCTGTCTCTAAACGACTCTCTGTAAATTAGTTACAACTTTTGTACATCATTGAATCAAACTCTACACACTTGACCATGTCATCAAGACACTATGCAAAACATGTCCATAACTATGCATCACTAGAAAATCAAACCATTGTCCATACTATCAAGATCTATGTTAGTTACTCAGCCAGTCTTTACAGAAACCATGCTATGTAGACATCAATAATAAGCATAGTCATTAATGCAACATGTCAATACTCTCCAATGCTCAGGATGCTCCCCAAATTAGTACCATCAGCATTCATGCTAACAATCTCCCCCTTTGGAATTGATGGCAGCATAGATGAAAAACATCTAAGTTCTAAGAATACCAAGTAATACTCTTTTTTTGCTTCTATTCTCATCTTCTCAAATCCTCTCCATCAAGAATGTATACAATCCTCTAGATTTAGAGTCTGACATTAGTTGTCCACATACTAAAAAGAATATCAAACACAACAAATGCACATAGGTGCATACTCCTTAAACATCAATTTTTTACATCACACTAAACAATTCACAATACATCAGGTGCACATTCCTGCTTCCTTTGACGAATCTTTCTAAATCTCTCTAAAAAGACATCTCTCCCCAATACTTAGGAGATTTTTTACATGTATATTATCCCCCATTGACATCAATGTCAAAGACCTCAAACATATGCAAAAAATTCCAACTGTTACATACGAACTATTATAACTACTTATTCAACTCTTCAACCAGCTCGAGTATCCAAAGACATTGTTCAATACCAAACACCAAGAACCCTAAATGACTCAGTACATGCCAAATACTCCTCCATATAGTAAGCATCAACATTCAGTCTAGGCTAATAATAGTGCTCTATACCATTGGACTTATGCACTCTCTATTTCATCTACTCAGAAGTAGGCAGGGGCATAAACCCAAGCATACCTCTTAAGTACTCAAAAGTATGTTTAGGCAAAGGCTTCATAAAGATATTTGAAATCTAATCTTTAGTACTTACAAAATCCAATCTAATCACCTTTTCTTCTGATTTTTCTCTTACCACATGATACTTAATAGATATATGCTTAGTCTTAGAATGTAATACAGAATTCTTAGACATACTCACTCTACTTGTGTTATCATAGTAAATGATAATAGGTTTATCAAACTCAATTCTAATATCATTTAGCATCTGCTTCATCTACATAATTTGATTATAGTTATTTGCTACTATAACATATTTTTCCTCAAAAATACTCTATGAACTACAATCTTACTTCTTGCTTAACTAAGAAACCAATCTCCCTCCAATAAAGAATGCTCCACCACTATTGCTCTTTCTATCATCCATACTACCTTCCCATTCCACATCAGTACATGTGTATAGAGTGAAATCGCTTGATCTGTCATACCAAATTCCATAGTCAGATGTCCCTTTTAGATATTTGAATATTCTCTTTACTATTGCAAAAATAATATTCCTTAGGACCAACTTGAAATCTAGCTACAATCCCAATTGCATTTTCTATATCTGGTCTAGTGTGAGTCAAATACTACAAACCTCCAATCATGGATCTATATTTCTTCTTCTCTACTATAGGTGTCTCATCTTTGATGAATAACTTGTGACTAGTTATCATAGGTGTACCAATAGGTTTACAACTTTCCAAACCAAACCTTTTCAATGAGTCTTTCAAGTACTTAGCTTGTGAAATGAAAATGCCATCACTATTCTATACAATCTACAATCCTAGGAAAAAATTCATTTCTCCTATCATGCTCATTTAAAATTCATTCTTCATCTCTTCAACAAATTTATCACTTGCTTCATTATTACCTCCAAAAATGATGTCATCAACAAATATTACAATAATCAACAACCCATTTTCAAATTCTTTCAAATACAAGTTACTATATGGCATACCTTTAGCAAATCCAAGCTTTGACAAATAACTATCCAACCTCGCATACCAAGTTTTAGGTGCTTGCTTCAGACCATATAAATATTTCTTTAATCTGCATACCATGTTTGTGTCTTTTGATAAAGAAAAATCTTCAAGCTACTCAATATATACCTCTTCTTCAAGTTCTCCATTCAAAAAATCTAATTTAACATCCATCTAATAAACCTTGAACTTCTTATTTGCTACATAAGCCAAGAACATCCTTACTACTTCAATTCTAGCTATAGGTGCATATGTCTCCTTATAGTCTATTCCTTCATGTTGTGAATATCCCTTTCATAAAAGTCTAGCCTTGTTTCTCAAAACTTCACCTTTTTCATTCATCTTATTCTCGAATACCCACTTGGTTCCTATCACATTCTTGTTTTTAGGTCTAGAACCTAACTCCCATGTATCATTCTTTACTATCTGATTCAATTTTTCCTTCATTTCTTGAATCCAATGATCATCTTTAATTGCTTTATCTGTGCTCTTAGGTTCAACTTGAGATATCAAACATATCTCCTCATTTACTCTATTCCTTGTCATCACTCCTTTGTCTTTGCTTCCAATTATCTACTAAGGAGGGTGATTCTTTGTCAGATTCTTAGTAGAGATAGGAGTTGACATCTTAACTCTTAGCTCTTCTCTTGGTTTAGATCTCTATTCTCCCCTTTGTTCAATAATTAGCACATCATTTTACAAATCATTGTTAGTCTCAATGAAAACATCACCATTCTATCTAAGAATTCCAAGATTATCTTCTTTGTCATATGAATTATAATCTACCATCTTTTCCTTAGTTCCAAAAGTTTCATGAATCCTTACATTTTTACATTCAACTATTGTCTTAGTTATATAGTGGAAACATTTGTAAGCCTTACTTTTCAATGAATAGCCAAGAAACATACCTTCATGACTTCTTCGATCAAACTTTCCAATGTCATCATCTCTCTTAATGTAACATTTGCTCCGAAATATTCTGAAGTACTTAACTAATGGTGAATGTCCAAACCATAGTTCATAAGGTGTCTTTTCCATACCATTTTTGATCTGTACTCTATTCATAGTATATACTATTTTATTGACTTCTCCAAAATGCCTTAGAAACATCATTCTCAAACAAAATTGTTCTTGCTACTTCTACTATAGACTTATTCCTTCTCTCAACAATCCCATTTTACTCAAGTGTTCTAGGTGCAGATAGTTTCCCTTTGATTCCATTCTCTTCACAGAATATGTTAAACTCTCTAGACATAAATTCTCCTCCTCTATCAAATCTTAAACACTTTATCTTAACACCAAATTCATTCTCAACTCTATTCTTACATATCTTAAACTTCTCGAAAGCTTCATATTTCTCTTTTAGAAATGCTACCCATAACATTATGGTCAAATCATCAATAAAAATCATAAAATACCTTTCACCATAGAATCCTCTTGTTTTGGAAGGACCACTCAGATCTGTGTGAACAATCTCAAGCTTTTCTATGGTAGTGAACTTCTTGCTAGGGAATGATACTTTCTTCTTCTTAGACAAAATGTATTCTTTAAACACAACATTAGTAGGCTTTGTAATCTTAGGCAAGTCTCTGATTGGAAAAGTGCTACTAACCTTCACAATATTATCAAAGTTTATGTGACATAATCTTCTATGCCACAACCAACTATTGTCCACTTTAGCTACCAAACATGTCTTCTCAGTAGGCACATTACCTCTAGATCTAGTGCTAGTTCCAATCATCTTACCATCTCTGTCTTTGATAATGCAAGTCTTCTTAGTGAACCACAATAGATAACCCTTGTCCACCAATTTTCCAACACACAACAAGTGACACTTCAATCTATCAACAAAATAGACATCATCAGTGTTAGTTTTACTATCAAGGGTAATGGATCCAATTCATGTTATATGACAGGCTTAATTGTTGCCAACCCTAACAATACCTCCATCATGATTCTTGAACTTAACAAACTTATTCATATCACTAGTAATGTGATGTAAGCAACCACTGTCAATTATCCAATAAGAATTATTTTCCATTTGGGTAACTAGAGCTCTTTCTTCTCTAATTTCTCTATCAATATCATCCTCCTTGATAGCCACAAATCTTAATTTATCATCACTTTCTCATTAGACTCTTCATCTTCATTTTCATACAAATAATTTTTATCTCTATCTCTTTTGGGGTTAAACTTTCCCTTATACATTTTCTCTATTTTAGGACATTTCTATGCATAATGACCAAATTCATTACAAGTCAAACATTTAAATACTTTCTTACCATCTTTTTCTCTTCTCACCAAAAGGGTTATTTCTTCGTCAATCTTCTTTCCTTCATTAGCTCTACTACTGTCAGCAAAATCTCCATGAGAGCTTGCACTCCTTGTTAAATCAGGTCAAATGTTCACAACACTAAAATTTGTTTTGACTTTTGCAAGTTTTCTAGACTATCATAGATCTGCTTCTACCAATTCTAATCTTCCAAGAAATGTTTCCTTTGCAAAATCCTTAGTACAAGGCATTACTAGTTGAATCATCTAAGCTATCAGCTTGAATGGTGATGTCAAACATTTCAAGATCTTCCATATGACTTCATCATCTTCCTTGGTTCCACCATGAGACCAAATTCCTACAACCATTTATAATATTTTGCCAACATAACTTCTTACAAATTCATCTTCCATCATTATAGCATCTTGAAATGCACATATCCAATTTTTTAATCTCATTCTCTTTGCATGATCATTACCTTCAAATAGGGATAACTTTAAGGAACAACACACCCCCCCCCATAATTTATAAAATTGTGGTGAATCACATGTCATTTGGGTGAAAAAAAATTAATAGTGTTGGCAAATTATGCATCAATCGATGGATATTTGGTGGCAAATTTTTTAATAGTTTAGACAATTTTTATAAAATAATGGAGATTATAATTTTTGTTTTTAATAAAATTATTAATATTGATGGCGAATTATGTTTTGAAATGTAATTATGTTAAATGTATTATTTGAGAACTCAAACGTTTGATGATCCAAGATCAATGGCCGAGGTTTAAATTTGGCCAACATTTCTTGAAGGAAGAAGAATTGTCGAGGTAGTCACCAGAATGTTGACACATATCAAGGTAAGTTATTTGTGGACTACAGTGTCACTCATAAAAAAAAATCACATAGGAAAATGAGAATTTGGTGAGTGATGATCGTCGAAAGAGACACTCAATTAATTCTGTGGTGAATAAGAGTAAACATTAAAGAGAAATATGGGTGAAGAACCTGACTACCAAACTAAAATTATGTAATAATAGTGATGAACATTTTGACCACTATATGAGTATTTTATAAAATTTGGGCAAACCAGTCAACTAGTATATGGTGTTTTTAAAGCCAATTTCTATAGCCCAATCGGGACATATTAGCCAATTGGTGAATAATAGCCACTAAAAAAATCCTTGCCTTCAAAAGTAGATTCTAATGCTTTCCAAATTTCATAAGATGTTTCAAGTGACCTTACCTGAATTTACTCATTCTATGGAAGAGCTATTAGTAGAGCTTCTCTTTCTCTCATGTTACACATGAATAGATCTCTCTCTTCTTCACTACAACCTTCTAGCTTTTCATTTTCAACAATTTTCTTCTTACTCTTTGTCAAGATTCAATATACCAAACCCATGCACAATAGATGAGTCTCCATCTTCTCCTTCCAACTATAATAGTTAACCCCATCAAATCTAGGACTATCCTTTCTAAAAATATTTTCCATTGATCTTCCAAAGTTGTTAAGATTATCCTTCAAGGACCTAATGCTCTAATATGAATTGTTAGAATATACAGTCCACTGATTGGTGGGGGGGTGTGAATCAATTATCAACCTTAAATAATCTTAACTATGTGAGTAATATAAACTAAAATGAAAACAAGATAATCATACACAATAACACCTAATATGTTAACTAGGAAAACCATTGATCAGAGGGAAAACCTCAGTGGGGATGGTACCCACAAGATGATGTACTAATATAAATATTACTTGTTAGAGTATAGACCCTCTTAGGAGTCTGTTACAACATTCAATATATATGAGTCCCTATTAGGAGTTTGTTACAATATTCAATACATATGAGTCCCGATAAGGAGATTCCAACCCTATCAGGAGTTGTGCCAACCTATTAGGAGTTGTGGAAGATAGTTGGACTCACTACCCAAATAGCTTCAAGAGAAAGACCAATGAACCCACTATCCAAATGATCTATGTATTATTCCTTGTAGAATAATAGAATAGTATTGTATTGTTCCTTCCTCTTTCTTTGTCCTAACAATTAGACCTTTTGATCTTGTAACCAGATCATGAATCTCACATCCAATAATCCCTTAGATTGCTAATATGCATTCAGCAAGCACTCTGCTCCTTTTCACACTTTGTACTTCTTGCAAAAATAGATACACTTTAAAATCAAGGAAAACATCTTTCCTTTATACCATATCTTCATAATAATTTCTTGAGTCAGCTTTGAGGCTTTCTCAATTAATTATAATAAGATAATTAATTAATTACAATTACAATAGCACTGTCAACTCACAGTCTATAAAAAATTTACATGTTCGATATTGGGGCTTGTGCACTCACTAACATCATCAACAGACTGTCCTCTATCATTTCCTTAATCCACATCTCTTCATTACATCTCAGATGTAAGATAGCCAATAAACATCAAGAACTCCTTTCCCAATACACTATCTCTAAATTACTATCTATAAATTAGGTACAACTTCCATATTTCTTCGACTCAAACTCTACGCACTTGACCATGTTATCAAGACACTATGCCAAACATGTCCATAACTATGCATCACTAGGAAATCAAACCATTGTCCATACCATCAAGATCTTTGTTAGTTACTCGGCTAGTCTTTATAGAAACCATGCTATGTTGACATCAATGATAAGAACAGTCATGAATGCAATATGTCAATACTCTCCAATGCTCAAGATACTCACCAAATCAGCATCATTAGTATTCATGCTAACACTATCTATCCATAGCACATCATGAAGCTTTTTATGCCAATCCCTCTAGCTGTATGAGACTAACTTATTCATAATGTTGACCAAGTTCTTGTTACTTGATTCCACTTGCCCATTTCCTTGGGGATAATAATCATAATAATGGCTCAATTGAATGTTATTATCATAAAAAAACTCAACCATCTCTAAAGAATAAATGTAACAGCATTATCCATGATCAGTTTTATAAGTACATCAAATTTGACAAAGATATGCTTCTTCAAAAATTCACATACAACTTCAGAAGTTGTCTTCCTCATTTGGATTGCTTCAACTCATTTGCTAAAGTAGTTTGTAGCCATTAATATATGAGTATTTCCTTGGCTAAATGATGGGTTGATGGGGCCAATGTCAGAAATAGTTTATCTGTCTCCTTGAATTGGGTTTACTTTGACTCCTTTTGCCTAAGATTGTGAGAAACAAGATATTACTAACAAATTAGATTAGTGCAATTTGATGTCACTAATCCTTGAATTGAAGGGTAAATCTCCCCTATATGCAAGATGTGCAATGAATTATTTTTTTAAGCAATCAAAGGGTGGGGCTATGCTCTTAACCTGAGAGAAAAAGAGTATTTAACCAAGTTACTCATAACTATAAGTAACTCAAGCAGGTTTAGGATTAACTACTAACACTAATCCTATTCCTAAATTCATTTAAAACCATAGAATGTAAGGGGGGTGTAGTGAAAACTAGGAATTAATGGCCCTAAGTGGCTCTTAGACAAGTTAAAGTTTCCCACCAACAACCTTCCAACTCACTTCAACTCTAGCTTCACAATACATATGTAGGATGCAATGCAACCCAAGAAGAGAGTAGAAATGCACATGATAACAACACTCAGATTGCTTGAGTTGTTAATACTTACTAACTCTTTCATTAGCTGGCCATTAATATTTTCACATGCACTTGTCCTACAATTCCTAGAAACTAATCTACGTGAAAAGTTAGCTCAAAAAATAAGAGACAATGATAGGAAAACATATAACTAGACATCATCAGATCCCTCCCTATAACCTTTCCATTCTCACTCAATCGTCTCAACTATAGGGGGAAATATTGTAGAAAAAATTGTTGACTTTATTTACATATCAAAAAGTTACATTTATAGGTCCCCCTTTATGGTTCTTGGCCAGTTATGGATTCATTAGTTACAATCATAGAGCACTTGAATTGCTCAAGAATCATTAGTCGTCAGTTACAATTTTGAGTTTCAATGATAGAGGGAGAGAGACTATCAAATTTCCATTTGCAGGCACTAATAATCATTTTAATAATGTCCCAGACATTTGGTTTTAACATCTTGATGTTCCTATGGACACCAGGCGTCTACCCCATCCTCTACAATCTCTAGTTACCACAGAATTTCCTCAAAAAATGCTTCATATTTGTCTCTGGCTCTATAGGAGACCTTTGGCACCATTTCTAGCTTTTCATATTCCAACAACTTTCTGATCTTTAAATTGTGAGTGTCAATCTGGCTCATATCAAATCAATGATAAAGATTAAAAAATCTTGTTTTAACTAACCCACACGTTGCCTTTTCTCTTATGAAGAATGGACAGTCAAGATTTTATCTTTAGATGTAATGAGCACCATTGATATTCCCATTTTCACCTTAATAAAATTGACAGTTGCCACTTATGCATGACTTTTAACTTTTGATCATCTAGACATAGTGAGAACATGGGAGCTGCACAATTTACATGCCCTTTTAAAGCCTTTAATTTCCTTTTAGTTTTTTGGCTTGAAATGGATTTAGGTGTGGACAAGTACCATTTTTCAGGAGACTTTCTCTATAAAAAATTGTCCTTGAAGATTTAGGCCTGAAATATGACTAGGGCCATTTGATCTTTGCTTTGTTGGATGACTAGGATGAATTGATGACCTAGGCCCTCAACTTGCTAGGTGGAAATAGATCTATGGCTCTCGCTATACCATTAAGATTAAAGAGTTTTTATTTTCCTAAAGTGGTTAAGTGCAGGCCATTAGATTCACTCCCTTATTAACCACTTCACTTGGCTCACTATGGGTCTACTACCATGTGGATATTTATGAATGGAGATTTGACTCTTTAATGTTTAGTCACACAAATCCATACTTATATGATATTTGAATTTTCTTCCTCCCAACATGGTTGATCATGATTTGATATGGATCATTGCTCGGATCACATCAACGACCCAAAATGCACCACCAACTTATGTCTACGCTTTCCATGATCTCTTCAATCAACTAGTTTCTTCTTCATCACTCTGGTTCTGGATCTTCATGGAATATTTTCCCTTGATGTACAAAGAACTAGTTCTTCACTTCAAGCATGTTCTAATCATGGATAGATGTCTCAATAGAGCTCATTTAGCTTTCTTCTCATCTTAGGAAAATCTTCACACTTGCCCACTCATCCTAGAGTCACCTAGCTAATTGATAGTGCTTGACTTGCTCCATTTCCTACATGGGTAGGCTCATAGGGGTAGATGAGAAGAAAAGCCATCCTAATGGTAGTGTAGACTTAACTTGACATATTTTGTGTTGGATTACCATTCACTTAGGAGCTCAAAATTAGGAAGACCTAAAGTGCACTGATAGCCAACAAAACCCAATCCCCATTGTTGAAATGGAGCTTCAGTTACCACTGGCCTGAGAGGAAAAAAACTAGTTGGGGCTTTCTAGTAAACAACTTACATTTTTCACAATTAGCCACCCACTTACAAACATTGCAAAACATGCCAGGTTAGTAGTAGCATTGTCTTAAAAAAATTAATGTTGTAATAGTAGAGGATAAATTTCCTCCACATACCTCATCATGGGAAGCTTTTAACAAATTAACTTATTGCTCCTTATCCATGCACCTTAAGAAGGTATGATCAATAGCTTTCTTATACAAATTTCATTACGTGTAACATATTTCAAGGATTTAGTTCTTAAGTCCCTTCTTTATTTGGCACTTAATCCTTCTAGATATTCATCATAGGTAAGAATATATGCAATATTGGAGAACCATGGGTCTTGGAGACTTACCATGAGGACCTTGGGGAGTCCCATATTTCAATTTGTTGTTGATTCTCCACTATTTATTTGTACAATCCATTTCTGCACACAATCTTGGTTGGTTTAATTTTAATATCATATTCTTGAACTTTAGCAACCCAAGCTCATCTATTGTTGCAACCAATGTCTTACTAGATCAAGATACTCTGTAGTGTAGAATCTAGTACATATACTACAGTGTGTGACTGTATGATATAAAACTTTAAATTTCTTGAGTGCTCCTACCACTACATAAGCATGTCTTTTGATTTGGGAATACTTCAACTCATGATCTTTCAATGGCATGCTCATGAAGGCAATAGGTGTATGCACTCCTTCCTCATTCTCTTGCTTTAGGATAGCTGAAAGTGTATGAGTGGATGCATAGAATTAGATTATAAATTCCTTACTATAGTCTAGATGAATAAGAACTGGGGCCTCTTTAATTGTGCCTATTATTTCTTCAAAATCTTTCTTTCTAGCATCACTCCACTTGAAAGCTCAATTACCTTTCATGATATCTACTATGCAATCGGTAATCTCTAAAAGGTCTAGCACAAAATTCCTTAAGAAATTGACCTGACCAATAAAAGATTTTACTCTACCCTTGCTTGATGGTAGGTTCAATTATTGAATAGCTTTAACTTTGTCAAGATCAATTCTAATACCCTCTTGAGACACAATATAACCCACCAATTTTCCTTCTATAACACAAAAAACTATCTTCTTAGGGTTCAATGAAATTCCATTCTCTCTGCATCTTTGAAGTACCTTCTACAAGTCTTTGATATAAGTTTTCCTCTTCTTGGAAAAAATAGTGAGATTGTCCAAATTTACAACAATAATCTTTTCTTTCAAGTCACAATAGTGTGCATGTGTTAATCAATCCAAATGGCATCATATTATATACAAATGTTCCCCACAGAGTGGTGAAAACTATTTAATATTAGTCATCTTCATCAACTTGTATCTACTTAAATCCAAAGAAGCCATCTAGCATTGACATTACTACTGACCATGCAACTATCTACAAAAGATTATCCATGCTAGGAAGTGTGTATTTATCTTTGAGTGAGGATTGATTGAGGTTCCTGAAGTCTACACATATTCTTATTTATCTAGTTTTCTTCCTAATAGGAACTATGTTAGGGATCCAAGTAGAATGGTGGATAGGGTATATAATCCTAGCTTTTAGTATCTTGTCAATTTCTCTAAATATTCCATCCTCAATTATAGGATTATAATTCCTCTATTTTTTCCTATATAGTATTGCATCAATTTTGAGGGTTATCTTATACTTGAACTTCCCATACATGAAATTCTTAAGATCTTCATAGCCCCAAGTGAAAAATTCTTGATAACTGATGAGCAATTCCTTCACTTCGTGTCTCTCTTGTTCAATACATCACCTTCCTATATTTATCATCTTACGACTAAATTATGTTCCTATGTTCATTCCATTGTATTCACCACTAGTTCCTCCTTTTCTATCCCTTTCTCTTTTAATGAATGTGTCATGTCTATTAAAGAGTCTTTCCAATGAAACATGATAAGGAGGAATCTTGTTACCTTTCAATTGAATGATACCTGACTCATATTTTTCTTTTTCATCTAATAATAGATCAGGACATGGATGAGTACTTCCCTTAAAAGTATTGCTCTGCACAATGTCCAATTCCTTCAAGAAAGTGTTGAATATGTTTATCATCATTGAATACCTACCATGATACCACATTGTTGGGTCTAAAAAAAACCTCAAATATGTAGATTTGGCTCCTTCAAGTTTGGATGTGGTAGAAGTAATGATGTTGAGACTGCTAAAGAATTAGTCTTAGTGTTTTTCTCTCTAGGTACTGCTATAATGGAAAAAGCATTAAGGTTTTCAATTTCATCCCATACTCTATTGTGGTAGTTTCTCAATCTATGATTATTCACTAAATATTGGTTTATGACTTGTCAAACAATCATCTCAGCATCACCTCGATCTTTTAACACCTTAACTCATGTTTTCTTAGCTACCAATATGCCCAAGAGAAGGGCCTCATATTTTGTAGTTTTGTTGGCTTTTTTGAATTCCAATTTATAGGCTAGCTAGGACATCTCTTCACTAGGTGATACCAACACCACACTGGCACCTAAACTAGCGAAAGTACAACTTCCATCAAATTCAAGTGTCCACATCCAGTCACCATCATGCAGCTCTAATTCCTCTTGAATGCCAAGTACATCATTAAATAACATACAGTTTCCAAATTGTGTTTCTTCATAGAGAATTTGGACTTTAGGATCATTTGATTTTTGGACTATGAACTTGGCCTTCTCTTCTTGTTTCAGCTTGACCTTGATATTCCCAATTAGTATGATCACATGAGACTAATCAATCTTGATCTCTCCTCCTATGTCCCTACAAAAACTATGGCCTAAGAGTACGTTATAACTGGCTAGAATATCTACAACTAGGATTGTAAGCTTTAGTCTTTTAGCAAGATGAGCGACTAAGGCAACTTGGGCATCCTTAATTTTTCCTATAAGAGGAACTTGATTTGTATCTATTGAGTAATAAAATCCAAATGTATTTGTCAATGGAAGCCCTAAATTTTAAGCCACAGTGGCACACATGACATTGTTAGAGGCTCCTAAATCAATTACCGAATTACTAAGCTTATGGTCATTTATAAATAGGGAGATATAGAAAGGGTTTGGTTTTTTTACTAGGGGAGGTAGCTAAAATGATAGACTCCTCTTCTTGAAATAGATTTGCTAATGCAACCTCTTCTTTAGTAGGGAGGCATACACTAGTACTTACTCCATCATGATCATGTACAATGGCATTAACATGATCCTTATTACTATCCCTACCATCACCTTTACAATATTCAACAAGTCTTTGTAATTAAGTTGGAATGAACTTAAGATCCTCAATTGAGAAATATGGATTCTAGTATCCTTACAATACTAGACTTTATCAAATGAGTTACAAGACTTAGAAATTTGGTCCTTTTGAGAAGTTGAAGGCATGGTACCAATAACCCCTATTGGATTAGCCCCTGGTGCATTACTCTAACCAAAAGTAGAGGTGGAAGCTTGGTTCCTATTCTTCTGACCTTTGGCCATGACCATCATTTGAGCTCCATCCAAGTGAAAACATAGTCACCACCCCTTTGTGAATTTGACTCATACTCTAGATAAGAAGTTCTAGAGTTTCCATTAGGAATAGAGTCATCTTTTATTTCAGGATATTCAACAGATATCTTGTTATTCACATTCATTTACTTATATCTAGTCATTTTAGGGAAAGAGTCACCATCATGGTTTGGTCTCAAGTGAAAACTACACATGTTATGCTTCTTGGGAGTGACTTCAATAGCTAATCTTTGTTGAGCATGTGGCAACTACAAGACCTTTCCTTCATGAGGTTTTCTAGGTATATCTTGGTAGGGTTGTTTGAATGAAGGGCTAGGCTTGCCAATTTGTCTCTTCAAAGCAATCATTTAATTTGACAATTTCTACAATATGGATTCTATATTATTGGTAGTATTTGTAACATTACTTATAGTTGTTCTAGTCTAGATTTCTCTTGTCAACTTTCTAGCAATAACTAGATCATCTTCTAATTCAATGGCCAATGTCTGAGCTACTTGTAAGCTAGCTAGATGAGCTCTCCAAATCTAGAAATTGATATCAACTTGCATAGAGCTAATAAAAAATGTCTTCTAACTATCCATATTTGGTCTACTTGTTTTAGGTATCTAGTTGATTAACTTGTTAAACCTTGTAATGAAATCTATTATAGGAATGCTTGGTTCTTTCTTGATCTGAGTGAGTTGTAATAATAGAGTATGTTTTTCCTCCACACTCTTTAATCGTGATTCAAATTGTGTCTACATTTCATTCCATGTAGTGATGCATCCAATTAGAAAATGTTGGAACCAATTAGTTGCTCCTTTGACTAATTTTTCCACAAACACATGAACTACAACATCTTCATGTCATGGGGCCACAACACTATAGGTTTTGAAAAAATGAGTTAATGCATTCTTTAGTTGATACTTTCGCATCTCCATTAAAATCAGGAAAGTTCTTACTTGGGACTCCTGGTAGGTCATTTTTGGCAGCAAGGAACAAGAAACCAATAGCATTACCCCAAGGTATTTCCACGGCTCTTAGTAAGATGATGGGTTTAGGTGATAAAGTTACCCTTATAGGTGAGACGACCCCATGAAGAATTAGAGTGTCACACGCTAATGGAGCTTGAGTTTAGAAAATTGAGGGAGAAGAGGATTTTCTCCTAACTTGATGGATAGGATTTACTGAAGAAAAATAAAGCCTCGTGAACATTTTATAATACAAGATTCTTAGAGAGATTTCATCTACTTCTGAGGGGGTTGTATAAGATGCGAAAGTTGGCTTTCTTAAGCTCCTCATACACCAGATCTACTTCTCCATGTCCCCTTGCATTCCTAGTATACTTTGGATCTAGGATGATCTTATTCAAGTCATTGTTCTTAGTTGAATCAAATAAGTGCTTGAGCCAGCCTTAGCCTCCATTGTTGAACAATTCTATCCCAATTTTTAACTATAGCCTCCAACACAAGGCTAACTCTTCTATATTCTTCCAAAGATTTTCTATTTCGCTAAGCTAAAGTGTTCAACTGACTCAAAATAACTTATTGTTGATATTGAAATCCAAGGATGGGTTGGAAAATGGGAATTAGGCCATCATGAGAAAGTATTATATATTCTCATGTTCAAATAGATAGTAGTGAATCAATGAATTGAATCACAAACCTTCAAATTCTTCCCTACTAGAGTCACCAAAAACTATTGGTTAACAATTTTTCCTCCTATGTGTGATCAGAATTGGACATGCATATTATATTAAATCATATTAAATATTAATTATAATGACTTATCAATTTGGAATTGTCCATTCAATTTCTAATGAAGATATAGATAAAGTGACCTTTCAACTTCCATGAAGATGTATTAAGAGGCTCAAGTCAAATTCAACAAGGGCAAAGAATGATATGGACATACATCTCGTTTGCTGAGATTGCCAATTTGTATCAGATCTTATATAAGAAATTTATGGGTAGACATCTTAGCCATGAGATTGCCCAACTCCTATAGAGTTCATGGGCATATATCTCATTCATAGGATAGCCCAACTTTTATGAGCTCGGACACACAACTCCTTCATGAGTTTGTCCAAATTTGATTGATTTGCAGGCATACATCTCACTTACGAGATTATCCATAATTGTATGAAATTCTATTTAATATTATAAGTAAATTGAATTCTTGATTTTTTATTATATGTTTACAATACCAATATTTATGCTTTCGCTATTATCCTCTAAATTGTTAAAATAATTTAAAATAATTTAAATCAGTGATATTAGAAACAAGTTCAATCTCATTTCAGGTGTACCTACAATCAGATTTATTCCAATATGAAAGTGTTCTTATAGTGGTCTTCTTCCTAGAAAATCAGCATTAGATCTTAGCTTGATACAAAACTGATAACCAGTCTTTCAAATTACAATAAGCTTGCATGATGGATTGTTGGTTCTTCTCAACCATTCCCTTCAATGACACTTCATCTTCCAAACGTTGAGGTAATTAATGGATCTGTTTGTCGCAATATATGGTGGAAGTGGAAGCAATGGGGCAACAATAACTTAATCACATGTTCTTAGCAGAAGATGAAGCACCAAGGACCGTTTTATTCTTCACATTTTTTGAAACTTCTCAAGCCATTTTTTAAATTCTCCTCGTTTCTAACTTTTCCTTCATCATGAAATTTCTATAAAAAGAACTTATCCGATGGTACAAAGCGAGGTGGCTAATAAGTTCATCAGAAATTTGGTAGCTGGTACAGGTTCTACAGGTGAAATCCCTTAAAAACTCCATTATTTAGCTGCAGTGCTTCTACAAAGATCTGGGTTTTGTTCATTTTTCTCTGCTGAATGATATGGAGTTGCAGGAGCTTGCATCCCAAGAAAATCTTGAAATAGACTTCCTAGGATGAGAATTCACTTGGAAATACCATGAACAAGTTGCAGAGATGGAACTTTATTTCAAGCACTGACTTTATCAATCATTAATGCATGCTAAATCACAACAAGAGGCTATGAATCCTTTCTTTTGTCTCTATGAAATGAGATGGATATTGATGAGCATATATGCCAAAAGACTGACAAAATAGACCTCCTCAGAAAAAATTTCATTCAGAAATACAATGAACAAGTTGATGCGCTGGAGCTTGAATACAGGCAAAGGCGTAATCACCCACATTTGAATGATACATCTCAACGTGAGATACAACACGAGGCCATACCTAGTCAGAGAATGTAGTAGAAGAAGACCACGAGGCTATGGATGGCATGATCACTTTACTAAGGTCTCTCTCAATCACAGGCATGCTTACGGTCTCCTGGTTAGTGTTCTACATCTTTCCGAGGTGGACATCATTCACCTCTCAGAGTCTTTCTCCTAGTCGGAGGTCTTACTCTTCACATCGCTCTCGAGATGGCAAGAGGGGATCAGCTAGCAATGGCCATCGTGATTCTATATCTTGATCTCGTTCACTCGGAAGAGTTTCGCAGTCCCCTGCGGCACCTAAAAGACACTGACATTCAAATTCTCCTTGTTCAAACTCAAGATCGCTTTCTTGTTCCCGCTCAAGGTCTACTAATTTATCACCTTCCTGATCACATAAGCTTCAACTTCCGAGATCTGCCTTATTTATCTTTGTTCTCACATTACATCTTCTATGCCAAATTATATTACAAGTGGCTTAAGGAGCTATTCATCAGCATTGAGAGTATGCAGATCAAAGCCTGTTTATTTATTGTGGCCTTTGGATGTCACATGATAAATGTGTGAGAAATATTAAAACTCACAACCTTAAAAATTTGCACGGCACAAACTATTACCGAGTGCCAAAAATTTGCTCGGCACTTAAGAAACCGAGTGGCAGGAGAGATTATCGAGTGAGCTTGATAAATGAAGAGCAAGCAACTCAGTAGCCAAAGGATGCCAAGTGAGCTTGGTAGAAGAGCAACTAGGTAGATGAAGAAACAACTCAGTAAATGAAGAACTCGGTAGACACTGGATACGAAGTGAGCTCGGTAGTGTGAATGCCGAGTGAACTTGGTAGCCATAGGAGGGTGAGCTCGGTAGAAGAAGGCACTGAGTGAACTCGGTAGCCACTGCAGATGACTTCTACCAAAAACAATACCGAGTGTAGACTTATGACGTGAATATTTTCACCATTAAAACTAGAGACCCAAAGCTTGAAATACTCAACAATAAACTTATCAAATGCAATAAACAAAGGGAAGAGTAATGGATTCAAGTATGCATGTTTACTTTACTATTCAACTTGATTAAACCATTACAAAATCTGGGAGCATTCGGCTTCAACCAGAAAACCCTAAAATAACCCTAAACTTCAAACTGAAAAAACTTCAAACTTTAAACTTCAAACTTACAGCTCTAATGGCTGCATACTACAATGCCTGGAGGAATCACTGCTTCAACAGGTCAAAACAAACAAATAATAAAATTATAGAATGACTAGAGAAGGAACACGTGCAATTGCAGGCACGAAATGAACTTCCTTTTCTCTGCACTCTAATGACTGGATCTGCTGATCACTTCTCTTCTCTCTGCAACTCTCTGATTTTCTCTTCTTCACCTTCACTCTAATGTCTCTCTGTCTTATGGTTGAATGGAATAGAACATTCCTTTTGCCAAAAATATTTTCCCCCTCATTTGTGAATTTGAAAACTCACCTGCCCATAATAAATTTTTTGAACATTCAGGGGTGGTAGGTGGGCGTTTGGCTCCAGGGACAAACAACAACTGCATTAAATATTCCAACAAAATGACTTTCGTAAAGATGCAAAGTTTGATAGTCTAGTATGAGATTTTTCTATTGAAAGCCACATAATACATTAAAGGAAGATGATTTTTCCATTATTTCTTCTTAAAGTGATTGAAATCATGACAACTCAGAGGGTATCTCCATACATGAACTTATCTCAATATATCTATATTTTAAGCTACATGGCAGAATTATAATTTACTGTATATCATACAAAGGTGATAAGGCAATGGGGCCCATTGCCTCATAAGAGGGAAGGAATGATTAGAATTGGACATGCATATTATATTAAATCATATTATATTAATTATAATGACTTTTCAATTTGGAATTGTCCATTCAATTTCTAATAAAGATATAGATAAAGTGACCTTTCAACTTCCATGAAGATGTATAAGGAGGCTCAAGTTGAATTCAACAAGGGCGAAGAATGATATGGACATACATCTTGTTTGCTGAGATTGCCAATTTGTATCAGATCTTATAGACAAAGTTCATGGGTAGACATCTCAACCATAGGATTTCCCAACTCCTATAGAGTTCATGGGCATACATCTCATTCACAGGATAGCCCAACTTTTATGAGCTCGGACACACAACTCCTTCATGGGTTTGTCCAAATTTAATTGATTTGCAGGCATACATCTCACTTACGAGATTGTCCACAATTCTATGAAATTCTATTTAATATTATGAGTGAATTGAATTCTTGATATTTTTTATTATGTTTTTACAATACCAATATTTATACTTTCAGTATTGTCCTCTAAATTGCTAAAATAATTTAGATCAATGTGTGGTTTGTACCTTGACTCTCAAATAGCCCAATGCGTAGATGAACAAAATGATGTTACCAATAGATAGGTAAGTGTAGGTAATCTACCACTGCCCTCTAAATTGAAAGGTGCAATTCCCTTAGATTGCAAAGATTTCATGAAATTCTATTTTTAATAGATTATGAGTTTTAGGGGTATTCTCTTAACTAAAGAGAAATAGAGGCTAATAAAGATCCCTATAGCCACAAGCAACCTAGGTAGGTTGAAGGATTTGAATAGCTCACACTACCCAAAGATATGGATAATATAAGCTATTTGTCAACTCCTTTAACATCTACTTCTAATTTCTACTCCTACCCCCCATATTATTGAATGTAGGAAGTGTAAAATAAGAACAAAGCATCTTTGGCCCTTAGTGGCTCTCAGTCCAGTCAATCTTACCCAATAACAACTTTCCAGCTCACTACAACTATAGTTCCTGAATACACAATGCAACACTAAACCTAGAAGATTCTATGCATTTTGAGAAAAAGATACAGATTTGTGAATGAAAAAGAAAAACTTAGTCTACTTATACTGTCAATACTATACTAACATTCAAATCAGCAAGAAACCAACAGTTGCATATACAAATTTATTTCAACTCCAATGAAAACTAATCTAACATGCAATGAGTGACAAAACTATCAAAGTAAATTAGATAGACCCAGCTACAAAGCGAATTCACACCAAAAGTTTGTGGATCCTTCTATTAACTAACTTCTTATTTGTAGTTACATATGATTCTATGTGTAAATCCTTGAGATATGCAAACACCTTCTCAATTAATTTCTTCACATCTTCATACACATTCTTCAACTCCTACTCAACTTTGACCAAGCTTTCCTTTTTTAATTCTATTGATTGCTTCTAGTGAAGGAAATTGATGTTCACATTATACAATTTTATTTTTCCTAAAGTAATCCTAGACTAGAATTTTTCTTTAGTCTACACCTCGGTATAACAATTGGCCTAGTAATCCTTGATATATGGCATGTGCTTATAGGTGGTGTTGAAAACAATTATTCAATTGTATATTGTTATTAATGTTAGACAAATATCACACTCTAATTGAGAACATTCTAGTAGTAACCAAACTTAGTTGGGCACTGAAGAAGACCCTTGTATTAGTTGAGCAGAATTCAGAAGGAACCAAGTTCAAAGAACCAGTGGAAATTGAGTTAGGTTAGTCAATGAAGGAGTTCAATGTAAATTGAGTCATGTCAATTACGAAGGGAGTTCGTTGTAAACTGAGTTAGCTCAGTTACCAAAGGAACTCAGTGTTAACAAAGTGATTTATTTTTAGTTTCAACCAAGTGAAAACATAACATTTTTGTCAGTTAAGTAATTAATGCAAGCTGACCTAGTGGATGTTAATTATGTGTTTGAAAGGGCATTCAAGACGACTTGATAAGGGGTGTCATATATATGAAAGGTCAAGTTGTGGATTGAAGAGTGTAGTTTTTGAAGAAGAAATAAAATGTGAATTAAGAAGGATATCTAATTAAAGGAAAAACATACAAGGAGCTACAAAGAATATTCTGATCAAGGAGGATCTAGAGGATAGACCAGAACAATGACCTGAATCTACAAATTAGTTGCTTCATAAAGCAAGTCAATCATTGTTACTTTCTAACAATTGGTATTAGAGCTATTGGTGCTTGTGGGAAAGGTTTCAAAGACCTAAGCTAAATATTAATATGTCTTACAAAAGAGAGATCCCTAAGCTTAATAGAGATAACTTTGTAGCATAGAAGGAACTCATGAAGTTACATCTAGGAACCATACGATATAAGTCTGCACTTCTTAAAGAATCAATATGTGGAACCTCCAAAGCCTTTAATTATGGATCATATGGTGGACATGAAGAATCACAACACAATGATTATTGACATTGCTACCTCTCTCAACTACTCTGAATTTGATGAATTCAAAGATTGTCCTACTACCTATGACATGTGAAATAAGCCCATAATCTAGAAGGAAGGAGCCTATACTTGCTAGATATTTCAAAAGGCATCATGCACCTTATCAGATAGGAGGCATAATGACAAGGAACAAACTAAAAGTTACATGTTTTCTTAGTGAATTTGAACCTAGAACTATAAAAGATGCTTTCAATAATGAAAGTTAGACAAAGGCAATGAATGAAGAAATTGAGAAAATTGAAAGGAACAAACCTTGGACTCTTGTTCCTAGACCCAAGGACAATAATGTAATTGGTACAAAGTGGCTTTTTAGAAACAAATTAATTGAAAATGGTGAAGTATCAAGGAATAAGGCAAGGCTAGTGTGTAAAGGATATGCTCAAGAAGAAGGTATATACTATGGAGAATCATTTGCTCCTATTTCTAGACTTGAAGGAGTCAAAATGCTACATGCATATGTTGCACATAAAGGATTAAAAGTATATCAAGTGGATGTGAAATCAACTTTCTTGAATAGAGCTCTAGAGGAAGAAATCTACATTGATCAACCTAAAGGTTTCATTGATCCAAATAAAATAGACACGGTCTACAAATTACACAACACTTTATATGATCTAAAACAAGCTCCTAGAGCATGGTATGAAAGGCTATATGGATACCTAGTAAGGATTGGTTTTCAAAGAACAAATGATAATAATAGTTTGTATATTAAAGAAGGACCACAGAACAAGATATTGTTAGCATAAATATATGTGGATGATATCTTATTTATAGGTCATGATGCCTTATGCAAATCATTCTCTAAAGAAATGAGTAAAGAATTTGAAATGTCAATGTTTGGAGAGATAAAATTATTTGTTGGTTTATATCATGTTCATCAAATGAAGGATGGCATCTTCATTATTCAATTAAAATACATCAAGGAGATATTGAAGACTTTTGGAATGGAAGATTCCAAACCAGTTGGAACACTTATGTCTAGTGGACACAAACTATCCAAGAATGATGATTCAAAGGAGTTAAATCACACTACCTATAGGTCCATGATTAGGAAACTTTAGTATGTGGTGCACACAAGGCCTAATATTGCATTAGTAGTTGGTATAGTTGCAAGATTTTCTGCAAAAATCCCAGAGAAAATCATATGATAGAAATCAAAAGAATAATGAGATATCTAAAAGGCACTTAAGAGTATGGTCTATGGTACAAGAAAAGAGGAAACTTTGAATTGAAATCCTTTACTAATGTTGATTGGGATGGAAGCATTGATGATAGAAAAAACACCAGTGGAGGAGCATTCTTTCTTTGAAAGCGGTTAGTATCATGGACAAGCAAAAAGAAAAATTACATCTCTCAATCTATAGTAGAGACAAAATATGTTGCTACAGAAATTAATTGTTTCAACATAATTTGGTTCAAACAACTATTTTCAAGAATGAAGGAAGAAATCAAGGACCCAGTAGTTATCTACCATGATAACACAAGTGCAATTAACATATCCAAGAATTCAATGATGCCCACTAAGATTAAACACATTACAATAAAGTATTATTTAATGAGAGAATTAGTTCAAGATAAAGAGGTAAGATTAGAATATGTGAACACAAAGGAGCAAGTTTCTAACATATTCACCAAGCCATTGCCTAAGGATGCATTTTTGTATCTCAGAGGTGAGCTAGGGACCATTCCCCTATCTGATGCTCACTAGAGTGCATAGATTAGTGATGCATCAACCAAGCTATATTGAAGATCTATCAAGTTGATGCAAGAATCTCATGGCACATTGCATATGAATCAATATATCAAGTACATTGTAAATTCATTGTATAAAGTCTTTGACATTTGATGTCAAAGAGGGAGACATTGATGCAATGTCAAAGAATAAGAGAAGAATTAGAGGAAGAGATTTGTATATAAGAAAGAGGGTGAATTTGATGAGATAGAGTATGAAGACAAGATGTCAGAGGAAGAATCTCAAAAGGAGTTCTCATAGATGAAGAATCATAATGAAACTAAGGATATTATAAAATTTTATAAATCATTCTATTGCTCTAAGTTTTCTTTCCTAATGAGATGTTGTGTTGTCATCAAGGCCAAAGAGGGAGATTGTTGAAAATAATTATTCTATTGTATATTGTCATTAATGTTACACAAATGTCACACTCTAACTGAGCGTTGCTAGTAGTAACCAAGTTTAGTTGGGCATTGAAGAAGACTCCAATATTAGTCAAGAAGAATTTAGAAGGAACCAAGTTTAGAGAACTAATGTAAACCAAGTTAGGTTAGTCAATGTAAACTAAGTCAGGTTAGTTAACAAAGGAGTTCAGTGTAAACTGAGCTAATTTAGTTAACAAAGGAACTCAATTTTAATCGAGTGATTATGTTTTAGTGTCAGTCGAGTCATAGCAGAACACTTTTGTCAGTTAAGTAATTGATGCAAGATGACCTACTAGATGTTAACTATTTTTTTGAAAGGGTATTTAAGCCAACTTGACATGGGGTGTCATATATATGAAAGGTCAAGTTGTAGATTGAAGAGTGTAGTTTTTGAAGAAGAAATAAGATGCAAATTAAGAAGGCTATCTAATTAAAGGCAAAACATCCAAGGAGCTACAAAGAATATTCTGATCAAGGAGGATCCAAAGTATAAACTAGAACAATGATCTGAATCTGCAAATTAGGTGCTTCATCAATTAGGTCAATCATTGTTACTTTACTACAATTGTAGAAGAGAAGAAATCTCTTTACAGAATTGACTTGGCAGTCATTTTGTAAATCCTCTAACAAGGTGGCATTTCTAGATAAATGTGTCTTAAGATCTCTAACAAGGCCACTCCTAATAGGGTGATTCAAATCCTTTAATAGGGTGATACTTAACTGTGTGTTTTGTAAAAAATAATAGGGTTGACTCCTAACATGGCTCACTTCAGAAGAGTGAAAAATTGTAACTAGTTGCATTGGTGGTTTTCTCAAATTTGGTTTCTACATTAAATCTTGGTGCCAAATGTGTTCATGTTATTTTCTTATTGCCTTATGTTTCTACAACTAAGTTACTAAAGGTTAATACACATTAATATCTCAAGATTGCTTTGTTAATTGAGTTACACTATATATCCAGTTCCAAGTGAGCAATGAAAGGACTTGGCTTAGTAAGAAGTTTGTATTGACATCTAAGGGATTTGGAATTGTTTTTGTGGAAACCGATTCACCCTTCCCCTCTTAGTTACCCCTCTTATATTTCCAATAGAATCCTTAACATAATTCATTGGATCATATTATGGCCTAATGACTTCATAGTCATTCAATTTGATCTTTCCTTCAAAGGCTTTAATTAAATTCCTTGCATCTTACCTAGATGTGCAAGAGTGTGGCCCTACAACAATTGGAAAAGGAATTCCTACCTTATTAATTTTCAAATAAAAGGTATTCACTTCCAAAATCTGTCTACATAACTTGATCAAGACTACCTTATCTTTAGGGTACCTACGCAATCTCTTTGAAAAGCCATCAAACACACCAATCTATATGTAGAAAAACGTAGGGAAATAAATGAAATAATACCCAAATTAGGTAATTGCTAAAATTGCCTCTAGAGAAAGTTTGCACTCAGGACACCCATGTAGCTCTTTGCTCGACCTTATAGTGAAGGTATCATTCACCTTAACATATTCTTGATAGCTCTTATCAAGTTACAAAGAGGGGTAGAATTCATAGACCTTCATGTCTTTATTGAAATCCTTAATTCTTGCTAGGCTTGGCCATAAACGAATAGTTACAAGGATATATATCAGGAAAGATGACATATAGAATTATTAAAATGTCTTTGTTGAGTTTATCCAACTACTTAGCTCATCACAAATTATTTAAACCTAATCAATGTACTATCCATCAACATATATCGATTCTATAAGGAAGAAATGATACTCGATAAAATTAAGGACCTCCTCATGTCCTTTGAGTCTCAAGAGTAGAGCTAAGATGTCTACTATCTCTTACTTCATACTAGTTCCAAATAGAGCCTTTGGGAAGTTTTCTATTCTTTCTCTTCAATAGTTGGAACCAAGTTATCAAAATGTCACCTCACCTCTAAGTCTTTTTCTCATTAAACATGGAGGTAGATGAGCCGAAGTAAATGTCACAAAACTCCACTCTATCTAGGATACTAAATATTCTTTGCATTATCCCTCTAGCAAGCATGATAAAATTGAGTTATTAGGAATTTTGATTTGCCTCAATTTGGCATCATATCTAGCTATGCATTCCTTCATGAGCTCAGGCACCTAGATGACCATTGGAAAACCAGTGCCCTCCAAGAGTCAACTTTCTTTAAGCTTCAGAGTAATTGGATGAATGGGCTGATTGTTAAGCTTCAAAATGTGATAATTTCTCAAGTGGAGGTTAATCTAAGATTTATTGGCCTCCTAGATGAGTTTCATTTCCATATCTTATTTATTGGTGAAGTTATTGCAGATTTTTAGTATGAATTTTTGGTATCAAAACTTCTATATTAGTTTTGAACACCTTAGAGGCTCCAAAAAGAGGTCAAGCCTAGGTTGATGATTTCTTACACCATTAATCACTATAGAACAAGATCTACCACTTTCAAAAATGGGTTATAATAGCCAATCAGGTCAATAGTTTGTAAGATAGAGTCTCCAAAAGTTGAGCTACTTGAAAATTCTAAAAATATAATTTGTGATTATTTTGAGCCGATTCCAATATGTGATAAAAATAATATAAGTTTAGGGTTGGTTAGCCTTAAGAGTTGGGAATAAGTGTCTACAACCTTTTTGGGTGATAGAAAATTTCCTATTTATGGAAGGCCCATAGGTTGTTTAGGATTGTTCTGGTTGATGGTTCACAACTCTATTTTGCAACATATTGTAAGGAAGACCCCCATGTGGCTTTTCATATTATATTTCTAAGTTTAGTAATTCCATAATTGTGGAGATAATAATAAGACCATTTTCTATTCTTGCAAATTTGTTATTGCTACTCTATTTTTGTTGTGTTTGTTGTATTAAGGGGAACAACCTTCATCAATGTGTGTGTATTAGAATACTACTAATATTAAAAAGTGTAATTGTAGCCACACATAACTTTCAAATACAATGGAGAAAGAACAATTATAGAAAATTATAGTAAATTTGCAAACCCAAATGCACAATCTGGAAATTATTATTTGTGGCATTGACATAAGGTGTTAATGTTATCTCTTATTTGGCAATTAATAGGTTTCCTTCTATAGTGTAATATTTTTTGTTACAAAATTTGATGCAAGAACAACTAAGGTGTAATTATAATCTTGCACCACACATCAATATTGCCCAAGTTTTCAATAAGGGCTTTCTTTGGGTAGACTTACTAATTTTTACAAGTTCTCTATTTTTAGTAAATTATTCATTTAGGCACAAACTATTCTAATTACTTTCCTAGAGGTTCAACCCAGCTATAATGACCTGCCAATAAAGTTTCATTACAAGATCAATTCTAATTCTAAAATTTTAGTTCTAGAAGGATGGTACCAAAAATTTAAACTTAGTTTTGAAGGTTTTAAAGGAATACAGAAAGTGTTCAGAGTTATATTGGGTGGTCACTCTCAATTGTAATGCACTTTGAGAGGTTTTTGAAATAGGGCTATAATAGACAACTTGATCAACAATTCACAAGTTATGGCCCCTAAAAGTTGCATTGCTTTGGGAGGATAAATTTAAATAAAATATAAAATTCCTTCAAACATTCCTATGAGTTCCAAATATGTTTGGGGGCATAAAATATAAAACAATATAGAGATGACTGACATTTGAATGGGTGTTATAATTTATAGAACTTTCTACCTAGGGCAGTTAAAATACAAAGAGTACAAAGAATACAAATCGGGTTATCTAGGAGAGTTAGGATGGTGCATATTGTGGCATTGGCTTGTACTTTTTTTAGTGAAAATACAAACATGGTTGTAACATGTCAAATTTTTTAATATTGTAATGCCAATTCATGAAGGATAATAAAAAACAAGTGCTTATGTTCTTGTAATTATTTGATTCCTACAATTTCCTATTTATTTCTTGTTGTGCTATGTATTCTTCGATGAGTAAGGGAGTACTCTTCATGGAGAATAAATTGGGACAATAGGATAAAACTATATAAAATAGCGTAACCTTGAGATTTTCATATGCAAATCCAACCTCCAAACCACCCACAAAAGTACTCTTAAAGAGTACTTAACAAACATCCTTGACCAAAATTATAATAGAAAATTGAAAAAATAATTATATAAAATGACAGTACACCATTAGATGTTCACCATACAAAGCTTCAACAGTGAACTGTAAACCTTTAAACACTTGCTCCATAGATTAGATATGACTCTTATAATTTGTGTTCAAGTTTCACACATGCATCCATTTTTGTTTTTCTTTGTTGTTGTTGTTGTTGTTGTTGTTGTTATTATTATTATTATTTAATGAGTACAATTGTTAACAATAAAAACACAATTTAAACAAAATCATTAATTTCCTAGGGTAATGTAGTGAAATCAAAGTTTACAAGGACACAAATATATATATTAGTCATTTGATTGATTATGTCTGATTTGTCAACCATAGAATTCTCGTTGTACAAAGCTTCAATGTTGAAATGTTAACATTTAAACACATATTCTCTAGACTAATGTTAATACCTCATATGGACCCAATTTTCAAACTTTCAATTTCAAGTTTTGAACCTCTCTAAAGTATTTCGAACTTAGTTCAAAGTGATTCGACGTGGTTCAGAAGTTCAAGGTGGCTCAATGGTTCAACTTGCATATTCAAGTCATGGCTCAAATTGTCAAGTTCAATGTTTCAGTGTAGAAATTTAGAGGTCATATTTTGAAGATGCTCCTCAGCAAAAGAATAAACTACCATCATAGTGAATCTTCAAAATTCTTTTTAGTGGTTTGGAATGGTTCAATCTGTTTGAAACAAGTTTAGAGTTTGAGAAGATTTTGAATTCAGTATGGAGACCTAGCCAATTCGGTTCAGGGTTTCAGAGATTTGGAGTTCAGGTACAAAAGGTTAGTAGGTTCAAGTGCCACAATTCAAAATTTAGAAGTACGTAATGATTCAAATCCCAAAGTTCAATACCAGAGGAAAAATGGCTTGCAGCTGAAAGGTATATAGTTCAAGGAAGTTCATGTTTCAGGAGTTATTAAGCCAACTATCTTCCACAACTTTCAAGCTAAGAAACTCAAAGGCTAAAGTTCCTTTTTGGTTTAATTGATGCAATTGATGACTAGCTATTTAGACAAATAGAATGGCACTCAAAAAGAGGGTCAGATTTTCTCATAACAGATGCACATTAAAGGCAATCATGGATGATTTTGTAAAATACCCTGGTGGCAATGTTAATCCCGTGGATATGAACTACGATGATATGAAAGTTGACAAACTCTTATGTGCTCAGAAGATTTTTTGAATATAATGTCTCCATACGCATTTAGAATATTTAAATGTACCCAATACTAAGCCAATACAAAAGATTAAAAGCAATGGCATTCAATAGAGGGCAACAGTTTTTATGCACAGGTCTACATTGCCAAATTGTCATGAAATATAGAGGTCGTGCATCCTCTCGACACATTGGTAGCACATCAGATTCATGCCACAATAGTGAGGCGTGTCTCAAGTATTCGAAAGCCCTTGTTAAATAACTCAAGGTTAGTAAAGAATAAGACTTTTCGAACATGGATGTTCGATTTCGAGTGAATAATATACAAAACTATGCCATTCAAGCTACAGTAGGGTAGCAGAGAAAGGTGAAAATGGGAACGTGAATCTGACAGATTATTTGCTTTATTCCCATTCAGATAGCTCATGTAGAAAACAATGCAATGGTAGCTTTAAACAATGGTGTTCAAATAGTCCTTGATGTATCACTCTCGGGCTCTATATGCTTTGGGTTCTATGATGTTGTTCTTAGCACTTGGAAGGATAGGGTTAATGTTATATCTTCTATTAGAAAGATAAGTAGCAAAAAGTCAAATTTGTTGAATCATTTGTCGGGGTCTCTTCTAGATGTTTTAGGTGGAAAGTGCAATTGCAGTGGTATCTGCTATATAATGGAAAGTGCGAAACACGTAGGTCAATCCCATGGGGATATAGACATTATCATGGAGCCTACTGACCTGGATCTCATAAAACATGTGCCCACTGTTCTGCACCATGCTCATGCAGCAGTTAACTTGGCCGCGGTTAACAATATGGAGCACTATGAAATAAAAAGGCACATTGAAGAGATTGTGATTGGAGATGAAGCAAAATACTATGACATTCGGCTTTGAGAGGCCCAACAGCAACTGTGAATGCCTAGACCATTCTCAGCAGTGTGATTATGAAGTAAAGTGTCCGACAAATGTAATTCTTCTCAGAGATGATCATTGAAGGCACTTCTGAAGGCAAAGGACGCAGTCGACAGGTGATTGTTGTTAAGCCACCGTGAGATAAAAAATCCTACTCAACTTTATATATTGCAATGAGATTAGTGTCTAAATCTGATAAAAAGATAAAATAAAGGCATTAGAGCGGTCTATATTAAACACTCGATTCATCAATGTTATAGCCCAATTTGAAGCCACCATAGTCAGAATTAATGGTCCACTAGATACGATGAGAAAGGTTATCTAAAGCAAATAGCCATATACTGCCATTTGTGAGTTCAACTTTCATAGAATCTCTTATTGGTTTTCAAGACCCCTAAAGGATCATAGGTCATCGAATTTGAGGGGACTTGGCCAGTTTAGCATGAAAGTGTGCAAAAAGTTTAATGTGAGTATACGAAACATAGAAATAGTAATACAAGGTTGGGAGAAGTTTATGGAAAGCTACTCACCTATTGATGGGTGCATGAGTTACATGTGGCAACTGACAGTAAACATGTTATCAGATCAAATAAACCAAAGGTCACTTTACTCTGGAAAATGACTAGTTCACCCGAGAGTTAATAATCCAAAGGAATGATTTGATGAGTCATTAGCTCTATACCACTTGTCAAGAATCACATGTGTCTTTCATAAACCTTAATTCTGATATTCTCAAAGAGGAATCTCAAAATTAAAGGGAGATGATTTCGAATGACAAGTAGAAAAAGGATTTTCAAGATTGATGTAGGAGCATCTTGCAAGGGAATTTTTTTAATTTTTTTTTTAAAATTGTGGAGGAGAGAGAAAGTGACAAAAATTAGAGGAGAAATAAATTTTTTTTTTTAAATGAAAAAAAAGGAGAAAAGAGGAATTTCTATTTTCAAGGTGCATAGGTGGCGTAAATAGTAAAATGAAATAAAAATAGTTGTCATTTCATTTATCAGAGTGTGTGGGTGGCATCTTAGAAGTTTGTGGAAAGTTCCTTAAATCATGTATTTAATATTCGTTGTGATCCACAAAAGAAATGTAACTTTCTAATTGGGTCACATGGTGGTGCTTAGTTATAATTCTAGAAGGTTGTGGATATTGTGTAGGATGAATTCTAGAAGGTTGTGGATAAATCATGCATTGGGTGGTAAGTGCCTATTTAAGCAAGGCATATGAGCATTTCTAATCAAACTTGGAAAGGTGAAAGCTTTGGAAGGTCAAGCTTCAAGGTGAAAGCTAGAAGGTGTGAAGGCTTCAAGGTGTGATCTCTTCTTAGTAGAAGCTTGGAGAGGAGGAAGTGAGGAGTGAGTTTTCCTGAGTCTGTGGAGAAAGCGCTGAATGTGAGGCGGTTTACAATAGGATTGTGGTGGAGTTACGAGTTTGTAAGAAGAGCTAGTGGTTGCAGTTTAGAAACAAGGAGGTTGTTTGGTGGCTTGCGAGCACAAGTTGAGATCTTGGAGGTTTCTACCAAAGAGTGGATCTAGACTAGCTTGAGTTTGGATTGGATCTTAAGAGATCTTGCAGAAATGTTATTGTAATTGCTATTGGATTTTCAAGTATAATAAAATTTCTTGGGAGGCATTTTGTCATCTCTTGTCTCCATATTGTTGCATTCTTGGTTATGAGTTGGTAGGGTAGTGTGACCCTTCACCAAAGATTCAGTTATGAAACTGAAAAGCCATGGGAGAGGGAAGATTATAAATATATGACAATGCAACAAAAAAGATATCATCTTTTCTCTCCAGGACTGTAGACTTGGTGCTATAGCATAGAGGGAAATTTTTTAGATTATTTTCAAAATTAGTCCATTTTCTTGTGAAGGTTATAAAGAGTAGAGTCAAGGTTTCCTTTCTTTCTTTTTTAATTGTGTGTGTTAGAAAACAGAGAGTTGTGCTTTGTTTGAAATGCAGAGAAAAACTTTAGATTTCATTAATGGTGATTGCAATAGCAAATGCATCTTTATGCTTTTAGAGGAAGGAGGCTTGAAAGTTAATTGTATGTCAAAACTTAGAGTTTGAGCAATCTACTTTCCACTAATTGTGATCTTTGTGTCACTTTAGTTTTCTTTGAAATATGCTTTTACATCTCCATAGCTTTGTTTATGTACTTTTTCAAGAAGTTGGAAAATGTGTTTCTTAACTTCATCCTTTGTAATATGTTGGGCTGAATGGGCTTTGTATCATTTACCATTTATTTTCTTGTAGTTGTTTAGGTTTCCGCATCTATGTTGTATTTACAGATAGATTCTTGATATCCTTTTCTGCTTTCTGGTTAAAAGCATCTACAAATAATTCATTGAATATCTCATATGGGGAGCTGTACCTGTTAAAATTCAGAGGAAGGTTATCAATCCAATGATAACCTATCCAACTATTGGTGCCGACTTTTTCTTTCACTTGGGTATTCAAGGTCATATTTGCACGCATTTTCTCGAAGGACAATCTGTTCACTAACAGAATTTTGGCGACTCTGCTGGGGAATCGAAGCGAAGATTTAAGTGCCTAACATTTGCTTCCTCAATTTTATGATTATCTCCATGTGCAAGAGATTTGGAGACTCTATACGAAGACCATGTCGTATATAGGATTCATGAGACGATCAAGGCCAGACCCTTCTCTCCTGGAACTTTGTCAAATTGATGATAAAGTGTTACATGATTTTGTAGATCATTCTAGAGAAAGTATGTCTAAAGGTATGAAAAAAAATTTAAGCTTTGAAGATGATGATACATCTCTCCTAATTTGGAGAGGCCTCTACAGAAGATTTCATAAGTTGAAACACTTGCAAAATCTTGAAGAGGAAGTGGCTTAGTTGAAGGAGCATTTGAAGGAAGATGATGATGGACCTCCTGTTATTTCAATTTCACCCATGCATCCCAATTTTGTTGTCATGAGTGATCAAGAGGTACAGCCAGGGTTACTCCAACGTCCTGTTGATCCAGCTTCAACGAATGAGAATATATGTGTCAATAATGGAGAAAGGGTAAGCAATAATGGTGAAATCTTGTCTCAAGATCTTTCTTCATCCCATGCAGAAATTTGTACAGTAGAAGGTCATGGTGATTGTTCTTTTCCTAAAGATTCTATTGAAATGCTTTCTCGAGGTGCTTTGTTTGAAAATGAATCTTTAAATGTCACAAAAGATTGTGAGGGTATTGGTTCTTTGAATGAGAATGTAGGAAAAGATAATTTTCTTGAATCTTTTCATTCTGAAGATATTGCAGCAACAAACCTTGTAGATAATGTTGATTTTAATGGAGGTGCATTCAAATCTTTTTCCTCATGTCTTGAAAGTTTTAGTTTCAAGAATATTGATAGTCTTCCCATTTTAGGAGTCCCTGTTGTTGAGAAAGTAGACAACTTGCCTCTAGACTTTCAATCTTTCACCTTTGATGTTGATCATCTTTCTTTTAAAAATATTCTTCATGAAAGGATTTAGAATAACATGTAGCTTAAAAGGGAACTTCCTATTTTCATGAAAAATGAAGATGATTCCTTGTGCTTGGAAACTAGTAATCAGCTCACGCAAAAATTTGTTCAATTTGATGATGAAATATATAATTATGATAGGGTGAAAGTGTATGGAGAAAAGCTTCTTTCTAATGATGAAGATGCTGAAATTAGTACTCAATTTGAAAACTGTCCAACTGTAGCATGGAGAGGAACATTGCTTGATCAACAAGAAGAAATTATCATCGAATTCTTGTTATATCTCCAACTAGGTGATCTCTCTCAAACCAGCTCTTTTGATGGTGATTCATTTCCTTGTAGAAATGAGGCAAAGATGCCTTTGAATGGAGATACCTCTACTAAATTTCTTGTTGAGACAAAGAAATATGAAGCTGACCTTCAATCTAGTAGTGATTGACCTGATGTGTTGGAAAATGCAATTCTCAATGAAGAAGAAGAAATTGTAGGCACATTCTTGTCATCACTCAAGCTGAATCATTTCTTTGACGATGCCTCAGGTACTTGTTCAAATCAATTTTAGAATGAAACATTTATTGACAGTTTTCCTTTTCATCCATCTATGCATAATGTTGCTGATTTGGATTGTAAGAGAAATGCTAAGATATGTGATGGCACTTTAAGAAGAGAAAGGGATGGAATTTATGGCATGTTTAATGACAACTAGTTCCTTGAAAGAGGTGAAGAAGGCATATATCCGAGGGTTGATCCTATGTTGAAGGAGGCATTATTATGGCTGCAAGTTGATCATGACCATGCATAAGAATTGAATCTGCATAACAATATTTTTGAGGATTGCACATCATCTTTTGGTGAGGCTTTTTCATTTCATATTTTTCAGCTTGAGGTGGAATTAAATCCTTCCAATGTGAGAGATCAATTCTCAAGTGAAGGAGAGTACTATGATGAATTGTGGTTGCTTAGAAAATAGTGTTGGATCAACATATGCATGCATGTTGTCAGCCTGAAGTTTGGCATTGAAAGAGTCGTTAGTAGTTTGAAGCTGTTCCATTGAGGTATGCATTGCTGATTCAAAATGGTTCCTATTTCTTCCAACCGGTATATGGATTCACTTAACTTCTTCTCTCTTCTAGTCTTTATGGTAGGTTTTCCTCCTACCTTTGTAAATATTGTAAATAAGTTTTGGTTGTGCATAGTGGTAGTTCGAAATAATGTACAAGCCTCGTGCTTGCTAGTAGTGTAGGTGTTGGTTGTTAGTTTGCTAGTTTTGCCCTACTCCCCTCCACCCTCTCTGCAAGTAGCTCCCGGTCTTCTTTTCTTGTTGACTCTATCACCCATGGATAAGACACTTGTCTTTTTCTAAAGATTGCTGGAGTTCTCTATTTTTGCATCAAAAATAGTCCCATAGTTAGAGCCCCTGTTAGTACCCCATATGGACCCAATTTTCAAACTTTTAATTTTAGGTTTTGAACCTCTCTAAAGTACTTCAAACTTAGTTCAAAGTGGTTCGAAGTGGTTCATAAGTTCAAGGTGGCTCAGTGGTTCAACTTGTAGATTCAGGTCCTAGCTCAAATTGTTAAGTTCAATGTTTCAGTGTAGAAATTTGGAGGTCATATTTTGAAGATGCTCCTTAGCAAAAGAATAAAATACCATCATAGTGAATCTTCAAAGTTCTTTTCAGCGGTTTGGAATGGTTCAATCTATTTGAAATAGGTTCAGAGTTTGAGAAGATTTTGAATTCAGTATGGAGACCTGGCAAATTCAGTTTAGGATTTCAGAGATTTGGAGTTCAGGTACAAAAGGTTCACAAGTTCAAGCACTACAATTCAAAATTTAGAAGTGTAATGATTCAAATCCCAAAGTTCAATACCAAAGAAAAAATGGCTTGCAGCTAAAGGGTATAGAGTTCAAGAAAGTTCTATGTTTCAGGGGTTATTAAGCCAAGTATCTTCCACAATTTCCAAGCTAAGAAACTTAAAGGCTAAAGTTCCTTTTTGGTTTAATTAATGCAATTGATGACTGGCTATTTAGACAAATAGAATGAAACTTAGGAAGAGGGTCAGAGTTTCTCATAACAGATGCACATTAAAGGCAATAGTGGATGATTTTGTAAAATACCCTGGTGGCAATGTTAAACCCGTGGATATGAACTGCGATGATATGAAAGTTGACAAACTCTTATGTGGTCAGAAGATTTTTCGAATGTAATGTCTCCATACGTCATTTAGAATATTTAAATGTACCCAATACTAAGCCAATACAAAAGATTAAAAGCCATGACATTCAATTGAGGGCGGCAGTTTTTATGCACAGGTCTACATTACTGAATTGTCATGAAATATAGAGGTCGTGCATCCTCTCGACACATTGGTAGCACATCAGATTCATGCCACAATAGTGAGGCATGTCTCAAGTGTTCGAAAGCACTTGTTAAAGAACTCAAGGTTAGTAAAGAATAAGACTTTTCGAACATGGATGTTCGATTTTGAGTGAATACTGTACAAAACTGTGCCATTCAAGCTGTAATAGGGCAGCAGAGAAAGGTGAAAATGGGAACGTGAATCCGAAACCTTATTTGCTTTATTCCCATTCAAATAGCTTGTGTAGAAAACAATGCAATGGTAGCTCTAAACAATGGTGTTCAAATAGTCCCTAATGTATCACTCTCGAGCTCTATATGCTTTGGGTTCTATGATGCTATTCTTAGCACTTGGAAGGACAAGGTTAAGGTTATATCTTCTATTAGAAAGATAAGTAGGGAAAAGTTGAATTTGGTGAATCATTTGTCGGGGTCTCTTCTAGATGTTTCAGGTGGCAAGTGCAAGTGCAGTAGTATCCGCTATATAATGGAACTATATACAAGGAGGATGGTGAAACCTGCAAGTCAATCCCGTGGGGATACAGACATTATCACAAAGCCTACTCACCTGGATCTCATAAAACATGTGCCCACTGTTCTGCACCATGCTCATGCAATAGTTAACTTGGCCGCGGTTAACAATATGGATCACCATGAAATAAAAAGGCACATTGAAGAGATTGCGATTGGAGATGGAGCAAAAGACTGTGACATTCGACTTTGAGGGGCCCGACAGCAACTGTGAATGCCTACACCATTCTCAGCAGTGTGATTATGAAGTCAAGTGTCTAGAAAATGTAATTCTTCTCAGAGATGATCATTGAAGGCGCTTCTAAAGGCAAAGGACGCGGTCGATAGGTGATTGTTGTTAAGCCACTGTGAGATAAAAAAAATCCTGCTCAACCTTATATATTACAATGAGATTAGTGTCTAAATCTGATAAAAAGATAAAATAAAGGCATTAGAGTGGTCTATATTAAAGACTCTATTCATCAATGTTATAACCCAGTTTGAAGACACCATAGTCAGAATTAATGGTCCATTGGATACGATGAGAAAGGTTATCGAAAGCAAATAGCCATTTACTACCATTTATGAGTTCAACTTTCACAGAGTCTCTTATTGGTTTTCAAGACCCCTAAAGGATCACAGGTCAGTGAATTTAAGGGGACTCGACCAGTTTAGCATGAAAGTGTGCAAAAAGTTTAATGTGAGAATACGAAACATAGAAATTGTAATACAAGGTTGGGAGAAGTTTATGGAAAGCAACTCACCTATTGATGGGTGCATGAGTTACATGTGGCAACCGACAATAAACATGTTATCAGATCAAATAAATCAAAGGTCACTTTACTCTGGAAAATGACTAGTTAACCCAAGAGTTAATAATCCAAAGGAATGATTTGATGAGTCATTAGCTCTATACCACCTGTCAAGAATCACATGTGCCTTTCATAAACTTTAAGTCTGATATTCTCAAAGAGGAGTCTCAAAATTAAAGGGAGATGATTTTGAATGACAAGTAGAAAAAGGATTTTCAAGATTCAGTTATGAAACTGAAAAGCCACGGGAGAGGGAAGATGATAAATATATGACAATGCAACAAAAAAGATATCATCTTTTCTCTCCAGGACTGCAGACTTGGTGCTATAGCATAGAGGGAAATTTTTTAGATTATTTTCAAAATTAGTCCATTTTCTTGTGAAGGTTATGGGGAGCAGAGCTAGGGTTTCCTTTCTTTCTTTCTGAACTGTGTGTGTTAGAAAACATAGAGTTGTGCTTTGTTTGAAATGCAGAGAAAAACTTTAAATTTCATTAATGGTGATTGTAATAGCAAATGCATGTTTATGCTTTTAGAGGAGAGACGCTTGAAAGTTAATTGTATGTCAAAACTTAGAGTTTGAGCAATCTATTTTTCACTAATCGTGATCTTTGTGTCACTTTAGTTTTCTTTGAAATATGCTTTTACATCTCAATAGCTTTGTTTTTGTACTTTTTCAAGAAGCTGAAAAATGCGTTTCTTAACTTCATCCTTTGTAATATGTCGAGGTGAATGGGCTTTGTATCATTTACCATTTATTTTCTTGTAGTTGTTTAGATTTTCGCATCTACGCTGTATTTACGGATAGATGCTTGATATCCTTTTGTGCTTTCTAGTTAAAAGCATCCACAAATAATTCACTGAATATCTCACACAAGGAGCTATACCATTAAAATTCAAAGGAAGGTTATCAATCTAATGATAACTTGTCCAACTGTTGGTGCCGATTTGTCCTTTCACTTGGGTATTCAGGGTCAGATTTGCACGCATTTTCTCAAAGGACAATCTGTTCACTAACAACTAATATAACTCACTAATTTGTGTCAAGTTCCATACATGCATTATATTTTAGTTTTCCTTTTTTTTCTCTCTTTTGTTTATTTTATAAGTATGGTCTTCAAGACAAAATTTGAAGCAAACTTGAATAGAGTAAGTGAAATTTATATCTACACAAATAAGCATTTGTCATTTAAACATTTATCTTCATTTTCTTTAATAGTTTCAAAAACTATCAATAAACAACTAAAAATTATAATTTTACACCAGCTTTGCTATCTATTATTTTTAACTTTACAAACATTATGAATTAGATCAATATTAAAAAATGATTCCCATAGAATTTTAGAACTAATAATATTTGTTATAATGTATTTCAAATAAATACATATTACCTATAATAGACCCTTAGAAAAGATTAAGTACTTTTGTGTAATTTTTTTTATAAATTATAGTACAGAATTTATTCATTAAAAATAAAACTTAATTTTCTACTACATTTTATTTGACTGACTATCTCTTTTTTAGAAATAAAAATACTCACAAAAATAACATGGAGTAATCAATAGACCACAAAAACAAACAAATATTCAGAAATAATGTTTTTGCATCAGTTTTTTTCCTCTACATCCATGGAGTCAAATTAAATATCAAAACATATAAAAAACTGAATCCAATAAATCTAACAGCAAATAATAGGAGTGTATTTGTTACAATTCAATGTAAATAAACACCTGTTACTCATTTATGTGCACTTAGAAATCCAGTTTCAATGTCAGAAAAACGCAAGTTGTTCAGCCACAATCATCATCAATAGTAAGGTTCAACTACTCCAAATTTTCCTCATTATATGTCAAAACTGTCATTTATTGAAATAAACAATCTCCACTAAACTCCGTGGATCAAGATGGAGCCATCAAAAAGAATGAATAGGCTCAAAATTGAAAAGTAATTTCCAGTCAGGAGATACAGCCATTAAATTCTTGCAAGTACCCACTTGTATCCTTCCTTTATGATACATTAAGTACAGGCTTTTACAGACATTAGATTCCCTGCTATTCCTCACAGGACACATATTAACATTGCAAGCATTGATTTGATCATTGATCTAAAATTAAAGAGATACTAAATAAGTGCTATATGTGGTGATCTATTTCTTTAAACTTTGACAATCGGATGATCTTATGAATTGTTTCATCTCGTAGATATTATTAAAATCATTCATTCATTTTCCACATCATTCTAAAAAGGGTCTGATCCATGAATGTCATAGACTGTTCAATCAGATGAATCCCTTCATTGTGAATCCGCAATCACAATTCACATATCATCGTCAGAGAATGCCTCCATGAAAGTCATAGACTGCTTGATCTCGTGAACATTATTAAAAATCTTTATTCACTCAATCATAGAATGAATCCTCCATCACAATGAATATGGTATTGAGGAAAAGAGAAGACCTTCATAAAAGAGAAAACCTTCATAAATCTCATGGACTGCTTGATCTCGTAGACATCATTAAAATTCTTCATTCATTTGTTCATACAACTCCTCCATTACAACTTCTGGTATCATCTCTAGAGAAGGCCTCCATGAATGTCTAGAAACTCTGCCATTATTAGTATTCTCTTCCACCTCCATTTTCTTGATCAGCCACGAAGCTATGGACTCCTCACTATGGCCCTCTGAGATCAATTCAGAGAACTCTTGAGCAGAAACCAAGATCTTTATACGAACAACACCATTATTTTCTCTACCAGAAGAACCATTTTCTTTGCTAAAAACACAAACATTATCTACACTTTTAGGAATTGCACACAATTTCTCTTCATCTTTTGTGCTGATGGGAAACACTGATTCGTTTCCCTCATCAATCAAGGATACACAGTTTCCCATATGAATTTTGTAAAAGTGAATTGACGTTGTTTGGGCAAATTGGATTTCTTACTTATATTTGGAGGGAGCGAAAAGAGAAAGTCGGTCCACATCAATGTGTTATCCACTTTAGGGAAGGTTTTCCGTGTTTTTTTAGTTGTCATGGCATCTTTCTTGTACGTTTTGTGATGGACAGTTGGGCAGGAATTTGGTGTTTGTACGCGCAATAGCTCGTGCCATTGGTGGGACTCTGCTGCAAATGCCAACTATTCTTGGTTGTGTTATGTCCTAGATGACGTATTGGCCTACCTTAAAACAAGGGCTTGTTGATGCTTTCACTCTCAATTGTATTACGAGGGCCCAATAGGTATACTATTCTGGATTGTCATATTTCATGGTGGGTCTCACACCAATGATCAAATATGTTTGATCATGAGGTAACCATTGATTAGATTGGAAGTCTAGCGATTGACATTTTTGTTTTGGGTTTTTATCTCTCTATCCAATTTGTTTGGTCACGATTGATAATGTTAGGACTGTTATCTTTCTCTTGTAGATCTTATTTTTGATACCTAGCCATGGGATAATCAATTATCGGATAGAAAATGATGTGTTTGTGGGTCTTATTTTTTGATGTGATATGTTTGGTCATAGGATAACCACTCATTAATTGGAAATGTCATGGATGGGCTAGTGATTTTCTTTATGAGACATTGTTTTTATTGGTGTCAAGATCTTTGTCCACCTCTCTTAGTGTATGGGGAACAAGTAGGGTTAAGAGGACACACTTGATCCACATATATAGTTGTTTCTCTTGATAATGGGGTCTATTTGTAAATAATGATAATGTGGTTTGAAGAAGAAATGGTTGTTAATATTATTTGATATAGTTTGTTTGATCATGAGGTAACTACTCATTAATTGGAAATGACATGGATGGAATAGTGGTTTCTTTTATAAAACATTGTTTCCATTTACATCAAGAGCTTTGTTTAGCTCTCTTAGTGTAACCATTAATGAGTTTGATGGTTGTACTCCATAGTGTTGTTGGTATTCTCGTCGTTATCATTACCCTTTTCACTCCTAAAATTGACTTTCTCATATTTACAACCACCGTCATGATTGATAACTTTATAATGATGCATGATAATACTAGCATTATCATGCTCTTGTTTTACTTATAATAAACCTATTCAGTATATAATGCAAAGGCAATAGTTGTGATTGTTGTATTTTTCTTGTCGGTCGTTCCATGGGACCTAATCTTTAATCATGTGTAACCATTCATTAATTTTAGAAATTTTGTTGATGAAATGGGTGATTTTCTTTATAAAACACTGCTTCTATTTGCATCAAGAATTATTTCCACCTCTATTTGTGTATAAGGGACACATAGGGGTAAAATGATGTACTGTGGTCCACAAGTTTAAAAGATTATATGTGTTATATGGGTTTTAAAAATGGAGTCCATTTCTAAATAATAATAATGTACTTTGTTGAATAAGAAATGATTTTTATTATTCCTTGATGATTTGTAGCTATGATTAAGGTATTTTAAGAGAGGGCAATAAAGTTAGATTCCATTTAGTAATTTTATTAGTGAGCTTCTTATATTTGCATATAAAATTATATTTTAAGGATATTGTATTCTCTAGTTTGAATATTAATTTTATATTATATGTATGAAGTTATTTACATGGTCATTAATGAGTGTGATAGTTGTACTCCACATTACTCATAACATTATCATCCATATCAATAGATTGCCCATTCCTACAAATATATTGCTCATGTCTAAAACTACCTTCATGATTGATAACTTTATATTGGTTTTTGGTAATATCATCACTATCGTGCTCATTTATAACTTATAAGGGTATGTGCAGGATCATGGTGTGCCAAAAAGTGGTGATCTAAAAAATATGTAGTTCTGAAATGCCTCAAAGCATTTCAAAATCTATTCCAATTTTTTTCCCACCCATCTTGTGATGCATCAACTTCTAGGAGTCATAACCTTTGATGCAAATGTGGGTTTTGGTTGAAATTTTATAGGTAGTTGCGTGAGAAGTTATTTGGATTGTTGATCTAGCTTAAGCTCGATAGGTGGCCATTTTGACATTTTTTGGGAGCCTGAAATATCATCTTGGCCTCAGAAATTGGATTTTTGAGTTTTTTTTCTAGTTTTTTGGAAAGTTGCTTTTGTAATAAATCTGAAATCATATTCTTGATTCTTAAATTAGTTGGCAATTCATCTTGTCTTAGTTGGTGTTATGATGTGGAGCCTAATCAGACTTGGAGGCTTATTCGGTGCAATTTTTTCCCCATATTATTTCTACGAGGGTCAAGGGGCAACGCCCCTATGGGGTCCTCGAGCCCTTATATTGTAAAAGGCGTCAGCTACTATTTTTCTCTTATTCTGGCCCTAATTTTGTAAGCGAAAAAAGCTTGTATAATGTGATGGTGATATTGTAGCTTCTTGCGGTGGTATTGAGCTGTAAGTAGATTACGAATTGTAATTAAGTTGTAATCATTGGATAATAATAATATTGGACTTGTTGTTGGTGGATGTAGCCTAGGGATTGGGTGAACCACGTTAAATCTTGGTGTCTTGTATTCTCTTTTATGCGATCCACTATTTTTTGGTATTGGTTATATTTGCATATAACTATTATTTCTGTCTAAGGTTAATCCTAACAAGTGGTATCAAAGCTAGGCGATTGTCATTCTTTTTTTTTTTAGCCAGACCGTCACTTTTTTTTTTAGCGATCCTCTACAGGAAAGTGTCACAGTTGAGTGGGAGCAATGGCAGCTGAGGATAAGCTGAGGGTTGACAAGTTTAATGGGCAGAACTTTTAGTTATGGAAGATGCAAATGGAATACTATCTTTATCAGAAGGATATATGCAAGCCGTTGGAAGGCAAAACCAAGAATCAGGGATCTATGTCAAATGACGACTATGATCTTTTAGGCAGAAAGGCACTTGGAAGCATTTGATTATGCCTGACACCATCGGTGGCATTTAATATTACAAAAGTGAAGACAAAAAAAGAGTTGATGAAAACCCTAGGAACGTTGTATGAAAAGCCCTCCACTTCAAATAAGGTATTTCTCATGAAGCATTTATTTAATATGAAAATGGCAGAAGGTGGATCTGTTGTAGATTATTTAAATAATTTTAATACTATTACTAGTTATTTATCTTCTATGTGTATCAATTTTGATGAAGAAATTAGGGCTCTCTTAATTTTGTGTTCTTTTCTTGAAAGCTAGAATGGCTTGGTAATGGTTGTGAGTAATTTTGTTCTTGGATCTAGTTGTATATGAGAAATAAGCATGCAAGAAATACTAAATTAAGGAATCAAAAGCATTTATAAACTTAAAAAGCATAACATATATGCTAGACAAAGACAAACCCTCAATTAAGAATATGGACCATTAAGAGGTTCTCTCAATGAGGCCTTTCTTGTTTTAGGGATGAGTCTATTTGATACATTTAGGATGTATACTCACTTGCTTGCTCAATTGCTTCAATGGGGATGGATAATGGCAAATTGGTAGCCTTGTGAGCTCTCAATTTGGCATTATGAGGGTATGGTTGATGGCTTTGTGTCTCAAACTAGCATGATAACTTTACTAAATGGATTGTGTTAAAATGGCTTGGGAGGGGATTCAATTTATAGGCTAAGAGCTTGAGGGTTTGAGGGCTAAGATGCAAGGATGGGAAAAAGCTCATGGAGAGCTCAAATTGCATGAGAGGAGAGCACATGGATTGTGCTTCCTTACAGCCAATCAGGGAGTGACACATGTCACAGGGTGAGTGGGTGGACGAAAGGGCAAGGATGAGTCAACAAAGGAGGCTCAAGGCCTTGAAGACCCTCATAATGGCTTGTAAGAGCAATGAATGGGTTTGTAAGAGTCTTTTATGGCTTTGTAAGAGCATTCATGGTTTGGTGGTTGGGATATTTTGAGGGAAGACTTTGGCTTGGCTTAGGAAAGTCTTAAGCTTGTTTAGGATTGTGCAAATGATTAAGGGTTGGATTAGGGATGGATTTAGGATTAGATTAGGGATGTTAGAGATGGGCAAGTGGATGGCATTGATGAGGGTGGGTGAGTTAGTATGGGTGGATAGGGTCGATTAGGCTAAATGGGGGATTAGAGATAGGCTTAGGATAAGGATGAAGACTTTCTAGAAGAGTCTAGAACTTCCTAGGATGAGGATAAATAAAGTTTATTTATTTCAAAGGTTTGGGTTGAGGAGATATTTATTAAAATATTTTTAATAAACATGAGGATTAATATTTAATCTTAATTAAATATTTTGAGTTGGGATTAGGGGTAGGAAATGATGGGATTAGCTTTTAATCAAAATTAGAGAAGGATTAGAAGATTTTGGAAGAGGTTAGTGGTCTTAAGGAAATTGGTCAAGTTTTGGGCAAAAAATAAATAAATTATTTATTTTGGAATTTTTGGTCAATTTATTAATTAAATAATTAATAAATAAGGAAATAATGTTTAAATGAGATTTAAACATTTTTGGGAGGGAATCCTTAATTAAATATTTTTAATTAAGATAAAGGGATTTAATGGCATAAAAATAAATAAATTAATAATTAATTAATAAATGATGATGTCATCAGAGACTTTTTCAAAAAATAAAAATACTTTATTTTCTAAAAGATTTTAGTTGTCTACATTTTGCCCCTCTTTGACATAGTGTTGAAACAACACTATTTCAAAGAAGTTCAAATATAAACGACACAAGGAAGATGTTTTTAGCAACAAAGTTGCCCCAGTCTCAGATAAGAAGAGGAGAGACTAGACTTAGATGATGCCCCCTCAAGAAGGAGGCGGGGAGAGAAAATGAGGCTCGATGGCTTCTTGAAAAATACAAGAATTCGGGATGAGCAAGGGGAATCAGATTGGTAAAGAGAAGGGGTTGAATTAACTCAAACTCTCACTATGGGAGAATGATAAAGGAGAATCAGATGCACAAGAGGAAGCAAGCTTAAGACTTTAGGGAAGGTGGAGGATGAAGGAGCGGAGTGCTATAAAAAGGAATCCAGGATAGGGAGAAGGATGAGGGGATTATAAAAGCTAATGCAATATGATTTCAAAGAGTCAGATTGGCAGAAGATGGGTTTCGAAGATCCCTAGGACTAGGATTGTGGATCTCGAAAGATGAGGCTTGGTGGATTGATTGGATTGGTGGATCCCTAAAGCTAAAAGTGAAGATTGATTCAAAGAGATACTGATGCATGAGCTGGGGTAGGAGAGATAGATGTTGGATATGGATGGGGGATAATGGAGATGAAGGGAATCCATTGAAGCTTTTTGAGTAGGGGAATACTTCAAAGAAAAGTACCACCATGTAGTTGAGCACTAGATTTGCTATAGGACTGTTGGTTAATTGCCAAGGGTACCAAGAACATCAAGGCTTGTGAACCAACTATCTAGAGGACTGATAAATTGACTCAAAACAAACACGCAAGGATTGCCCCAGCAACACACATGAATCTCAGAAGAATCAAAGTGGAACTGACACTGGATAACCCACAATCAGAAAAGAAAAACAAACAAAAGACTTGATCAAGACCTTATGCCCAGATTGCCCCATTCGCAGTATACCATGATATGGAAGATCATGGCAACCTTGAGGAGGGAACAAAAAGATTGTTTGGAAAAGATACTTCAAGACCCAAAAGGGAAGATTCCAAATCAAAATAAAGCGAAAATCCAAAAGAGAACCGTTTACCAATGAGATGGGTGGGACGAGGTACTAACGGACCAAGATCAGACATGAGGAAAGTTATATCCTACAAGGATCTATCGGAGAGCACCTAAGCTGATAAATTTTGGATGAGTGATGCATCTGGTAAGCTGAACTAAGAAGGATGAAACTTTGGTGACAAGAAATATAGCTAAAGGATGCATTGGGATAGCTAACCAAGGGTTGTGCAATGTGTGCAAGATGTTGATCAAGGACACGAAAGCTGGATAGATACAATGGTACTAAGCTAAAGAGGATGTACAAGCTGACAGATCCAGATATGTTACAAATGTACAAGGTTGTTCATGTTTTATTTTTTGTGAGATAGGAATGTTTTAGAGTGTGTTGGATGCATAGTTGGAGTTGATAGGTGGATAGGTAGATGGTTTGCAAAAAGCTTAAAGAAAATGGGGTTCTTTGTGTGCATGTGATAGGATACAAACTAGGATACAAGCTTTGGTATATAATACAAGCTGGAATATGGTACAAGCTTTGGACAAGATTTGGATATACAAGCTATGATACAAGGGATGATGCAAGATTTACAAGGTATGATACAAGCTTTGGTACAAGATTTACAAGTTGTACAAGAGGTATTTACAAGCTTCATTAGATGTTTGATGTTTGGTTGGAACACCAAGGGAACAATCGGGTGTTTTATGGGATGGTAAGTGGATGGATGAGGGATAGGATAGTGATAGATAATGGATTAGTCTTAGTACACAAGGTGCTTGAATTACCAAGTTTTCACCAAGGTACCTATCCAAGGCACTTGAATTGCCAAGTTTTCACCATTGGACACTTATTTCTCTTTACTATTTTTTTTTGTATTTTTCAAAAGCTAGGTATACCAAAGATCTTCAAGCATAGAACCTCTTGAGATGAATGATGTTAGTAGGATCATTCAAGAGTTCTCCTTTCGATGTAGATAGCTGATAGGCTCCGGAACCAAAGGAGGCAGTGACAACATAAGGACCAAGCCATGTAGGTTCAAACTTGCCTTTCTTTTCTTGATCGGCTTCGACTTTCATATTTTCTTTGAGGACCATGTCGCTCGACTGAAAGTGTCAGGGAAGCACCTTCTTATTGAAGTTCCTTTTGAAATGAGATTGATAGACTGTGTGCTGATCATAAGCATGTTGTCGATTCTCATCTAGGAGATCTAGCTGGGTGAGCCGAGCTACTTTGTATTCTTCATCTGATATTTGCCCTCGCAAAGATATGTGCAAGGAGGGAAGTTCAACCTCTATAGGTAGTACCGCTTTGGCACCATAAACTAGGGAGTATGGAGTTGTGCTTGTGGATGTACCAAAGGAGGTTTGATAGGCCCATAGAGCTAGATTTATTTGTAGGTGCTAATCACGGCTGGAATCATTGACAACTTTCTTTAGGATTTTGAGGAGGGTTTTGTTAGTTGCCTCTACCTAGCCATTACCTTGTGGGAAATATGGGCTAGAAAAGTGGTGATGGATGCAAAGGTAAGTGCATAGTTCTTCCATGTTGAGATTTTCAAAGTTACCTCCATGGTCGGTGAAGATGGTGGATGGGATGCTGAAGCGACAAACAATGTGGTACAAGATGAACTTGGAGACCTAAACTCCTGTACCTGAGACTAGGGGGACTACTTCCACCCACTTAGTGAAATAGTCTATAGTTGTTATTATCCATTTATGTCCATCAGATGAGAGAGGTGTGATAATTCCAACTAGATCAAGGCCCCAACAAGTGAAAGGCCAAGGTGGTGCAATAGGTTGTAGATCCTGTGCTGGAGCGTGCACAAGATTTGCATGCTGCTGACATGGGAGACACTTTCTAACAAAGTCACAGGAGTCTTCTTCAATAGTAGGCCAATAGTAGCCTTCTCTAAGGATTTGTCATGCTAAGACAATACCACTCGTGTGGGCACTACAAAGTCCGGAGTGTACTTCTTTTAACGTCATCACGGCGTCATTTTCATCTAAACATCAAAAGAGAGTATCGTGATAACCCCGACAATATAGGGTATTGGCTATGATAACATAGCGGGATGATTTTCAGATGAGGTTTTAGCGTTGGGTATGTGTGAGGTGAGGGGAGATGATACCATCTTTAAGGTAAGCATGAATCTCATGGTACCAAGGGGATTGGGGACCAACCAAGATACAAACACAGTTTGACTCATCATTCACATAGGCAAGTGTGAGGAGCTGCTCGACTAAAAACTCATACTGCATAACCACTTTGGGAATTTCCAAGAGTGAGCCGATACTTGCCATAGTGTCTGTTGCTTTGTTCTGCATTCGAGGCACTTGTGTAAACTGAAGCTTTGTAAAATGCAAGGTTAGCTGATCAACTAGCTCTTTGTAGGGTAATAGCTTTTCATCTCTGGTTTGATATTCATTTAGGGCTTTCTTGATGATGAGCTGAGAATCGCCAAAGATTTGTAACTAAGTTATGTTCCATTCTGCAGCTATCTTTAATCCTGCTATGAGAGCATCATATTCAGCTATATTGTTGGTGTTAGAGAATTGTAGCTTGAAGGCTTTTGGAATGTAATCTCCCTGAGGTGTGACCAACAATATTCCTGCCCTTGATCCATGAGATGTGTATGAGCCATCAAAATAAAGTTTCCATGGGGGTTGTTCTTCAATTAGACAGATATGCTCATCTGGAAATTCTGTGATCAAAGGATATGTATCTACTAGAGGCACATCAGCTAGGTGATCTATTATAGCTTGCCCTTTGATTGCCTTTCTGTCCACATATTGGATGTCAAATTCGCTAAGGAGCATAACCCATTTGGCCAAACGGCCTGTAAGTGTTGTTCTAGAGAGCATATACTTGAGAGGATCAATTTTGGAGACTAGTTGGATGGTATGACTTAGCATGTAGTGGTGAAGCTTTTGAGTTGAGAAAACAACTGCCAAACAAGCTTTTTCCATAGGAGTGTAATTGAATTCATAGCCAACTAGGGTTCTACCAATATAGTAGATGGCTTTTTCTCTGCCATAGTCATTGAGTTGTGCTAGAAGTGCCCCTAGAGCAGTAGGCATTGCTGATATGTACAAGATCAAGGGATGACTAGGAATTGGTGGAACCAAGATAGGGGGATTGATGAGATAATACTTGATATGATTGAAGCTACATTGACATAAAGGATCCCACTTGAAGTTTTCATCCTTCTTCAGTAAATGTGAAAATGGCGTACACTTATTTGCCAGCTGGGAGATGAAGCGTCGAATAGATTGAAGCTTTCCCTGAAGAGTGTGAAGCTGTTGCAATGTCTAGGGAGGAGGCATGTCTAAGATAGACTTGACCTTCTTGGGGTCGATCTCTATACCTCATTTAGAAACTATAAAGCCTAGAAGCTTGCCAGATGTGACCTCAAAGACACACTTCTTGGGATTCAGCATGAGATGATATGTGGCTAACCTATCAAAGACTTTCTCTAGGTCAGCAAGATGATCCATGAAGGTATGAGATTTGATGAAGATATCATCCACATAATCCTCCAAAATGCTATGGATAAGATCATGGAAAATGGCTTTCATAGCTCTTTGATAGGTAGCCCCTGCATTCTTTAGGCCAAAAGGCATCATGTTGTAGCAAAAGGTTCCCCAAGGGGTAGTGAATGTTGTCTTATGCTATAATCTTGATTTGATTATAGCCAAAAAATTCATCCATGAGGAACAAAATTTCATGTCCAGCTGTAAGATCTACAATCATATCTATGTTGGGCAAGGGAAAATCATCTTTTGGACAAGCTTTGTTAAGATCTCTGAAATCAGTGCAAATTTTGATGTCACCGAAAGGCTTAGTGACGGGGACCATGTTGGAGATCCACTCTAAGTAGTCGATAGGTCAAATAATCTTAGCAGCTAACATTCTTTCTAACTCAGCTTTGACCAGTAATGCCACCTTGGGGTGCATTTTTCTAAGCTTTTGTCTAAGGGGCTTGATCTTTGGATCGACTGCAAGATGATGAACTACAAGCTTTGGATCAAGTCCTGGCATGTCCTGATATGACCATGCAAATTGGCCAATGTTCTATCTGAAGACCTCAAAGAGGAGGTCAACTTGGTCTTGTGATAGGGATGCAGCAATGTGAACAAGTCTGGGGATCATTGAAGAACCGATGTTGACTTCTCTAGTATCCTCAATTAGAATAGAAGACACCTCTGGTCGATTATCTTGAGGAGGCAATGCTAAATCCTCATGTTCTATTTGTGACTCTAGATTTTCTTACTGAGGGGTTCTCTTCACTACCTTAGCTAGTCTTGGATTCACCTTAGTTCCAGTTTTGGGTGTATCGAAACTAGGTTGGGGATTTTCTCCAAAATACCCCTTGGGATCTAGCTTATAGATATAGGTAGAATCTGGCTTTGTTTTCTTGTGAGGTGTTTTAGCTCCCATGAATCTCATAAGTGCTTCCTCTAATGTGAACTCATCAATGTGTATGATTCTTGGTTGGTCCTAATCTATGAGTTGTGGATGGGTGAGTGGTAGGTCAATGAAATGGATGGATAGTTCTTGGAGAACAGAGTCTCTGAGGAAGATTTGGTCTGGGATATCGTCGTAGGCTCTCTTTTCAACTTCCTCAGGAATGTCTTTGAATTTCGACAAGGTCGTAGTGAATGTTCAAAAAAGCGTGACCATCCATATTGGTGCCCCCAGTTGTGGGTATGCCAAAGCCAAGACCTGACTTCATTTCCCACTTGTGTGCTTTGATGGGGCACTGCATGCCTCTTTCTTCTAGTCCTAGACCACCACCTTGATAGTTCCATTTTTTAGTGATGAGCTTATGTTCTTGGGGATAATCCTGGTTGAAGTGATCAAGGCGTGGTTGATTTCTTGGAGGTGCATCCTTATGTAACCAATTGTTGATATCTAGAGTGAGCTCCTCATGAAGAGGGATTTTTGAGGATACAAAGGTTGTTGGGCCAAACTGTTTGTATCAAGGAGGTGGAATCTCCTTAGCTTTGTGATATGTTGATTGTCCATGGGCATGTGGATCAAGTGGGAGTGCCCTGACAACAAATGCATCTGACAGACTATACTCTCCACAGCCTTTGTTATTGATCTTCACAGTAGTTAGGGTGGAGGCGAGGATGGTTTCTGGGTCATTACAAGTGTGGGATGAACTAGCGATGGCTATGCCAATATCAATTCCAAGGCAATGGTTTGCATATGAAGCTTCAACCATATTATAGTAAGCAAAGGGTTCTGGATCGGCATGGATGGTTACCTCAGTGCCCTATGTTAGGAATAAGGTGTCTCAACCTTGTATAATTCCTATTCTTATTATTATTCGTTTTATAAAATGTATTTTTTCAAATAATATGTAAATGTGAGTGTACATGTCTAGTTGGCATGTTGATCACTTACATGTGTCGGCATCTTGAAGTGTGTGAAGGAGATCATGGCTGAAATGGTTATGATGGATTCCTATGACGCATAAGAGCTATTTAAGGAATAAGCTATGATAGGTGTAAGAGCATCTTATTACATGAGGCCTATTTGGGCACCCAATAATGAGTGGTTGGTGTGTATAAGAGACTATGCCAAAAATAGTTTGGTATGACAGATTCCCTTACACTTCTCTTGTGACCGCTATTTTTGGTGGATTCTATGACAAGCTGTCATTACCTATTCAAGGGATGGACACCCTTTTCTTGGTATTGGATGTACATGTGGCATTGTGCATGTTTCTTGGTGGTTGAGCCATGAAAAATGCCCAACTCCTTTGTGGGAATTTTGTTGGGTTTTAAGATGTTCATAAAATGAGTATTGCATGTTGTAATGCAATAGTGTGATAGATGAAAGTTTGCAGGTACTGAGGTGCTGCTGGAGTCTTCTATTGTTGATGTTGAACTTGCATTGCAAGTGTATTGTAATCTTGTGTTGAAGATAATACATTGTGTAGGTTCTGGAGGGGTGGGGTTGTTTTACCGAAAGGTTTTTCCCCACCAGCAAATCTTTGTGTTATGTGTTTCTTTCTCTGTCTATTTTCTGTATGCATGGTTGGCTGCTATATTGGTGTTTACATGATATTGAATCTATAAGTGTAGAAGATTTTAAAAGGATTTGCACCATACTTTCCTTATGAGATTAGTGTAGGAAGTTGTTTTCGCACCTGCATTTCCTTACAAGTGGTATCAGAGCTTGATCAACTTTTGATCCTAGTTGTTGGGTAGGGTTTTTTGAGCTAATCTCAAGTTGAGTGGGAGTCTTGTGCAGAGCATCTTGAATCTTATTTGTAGATTAAGATGGTGAGTTCATCATATGGAAGAATGGAGGTGGAGAAATTTAATGGCACTAGTTTCAAGTTGTGGAAACTCAAGATGGAAGACATGTTGGAAGATTGTGAACTATGGGAAGTGACTACAAGCGCTACAAGACTAGCAACTATAACTCAAGCAGATTGGGATATCAAAGACCATAAAGCTAAGGGTCTCATAAGACTCTGTTTAACCGATGCAGTCCTTCTGAGTGTTCTAGATGAGAAAACCGCATATAGTTTGTAGGAGAAACTTGGGGTTGTGTATCAGGCCAAATCTCTGGTGAACAAGTTGTTCCTAAGGAAGAAGTTGTATTCTCTACGAATGGAGGAAGGTGGATTCTTAACGGATCATTTAAATGCATTTAATCTACTGGCTGCACAGTTGAGATCTGTTGGTGTCAAGTTAGAGGAGGAGGATCGTTGCTACACACTTTTGTGTTCTTTATCGGATTCATGGGACCATCTTGTGATGGCTCTCAGAAGCACATTAGTCACCTTCAAAATGGATGATGTGGTGTCTTCACTTCTATCAGAGGAGATGCAGAGAAAGGCTTCCATTTCGGAAAAAGAAGCCCTTGCTATTTGTGGGAGATCCATGGAAAGAGGAAAGAAAAATGACAATAAGTCTAACAATAAGGGTAGATCTAAATCCCGTGGGAAGTCAAAGACTTCCAATAAGTCCAAGGCAAAATGTTGGAACTGTGATAAGACTGGGCAGTTCTATAAAGACTGTAAAGAGCCTAAGAAGAAGAAGAAAGCCTCAGATTCTGGTTCTGAAAAATCTCAAGAAGATGGTGATGCATTCATATTAGCTTTGGCAGCCCATGCATCTGATAATGTGTGGTTGGTTGACTCGAGTGCATCTTTTCACATGACCTCTCATCAAAACTGGTTCTCAAGATATGAAGAGTTCGATGGTGGAAAGGTGTACTTGGGTGATGATTCTCACCTAAAGATAGTTTGACGTAGAAGGGTCACTATCAAATTTCTTGATGGACGAGTAAAGGGAATCAATGGAGTTATGCACATTCCAGGTCTAGCACGAAACCTATTATCTGTAAGTATGTTGAACGATGTAGGTGTGCAAGTTGTTTTTTCAAAAGAAGGATGTAAGATTATTAGAGGATTGATGGTGCTTACTAAGGGTACTAGGAGAGGTACTTTGTTTCAGCTAGATGCATGTATTCCTCTATGTAACAGTTCTTCATCCTCACCATCTAAATGAGCAGTGAAGAATTATGTGGTTATTGGTTCCGATGGAAATGCAAACACTTTGGAAGGAAAGCTTCCTGCAGAAAAGACAATGTTGTGGCATATGAGATTTGGCCACATTGATGAGAAGGGTCTTAGAACCTTGAAAAAAAAAATCTCGTTGAGGGGTTAAATGATTGCAATCTCAAGTTTGACTTCTATGAACACTATGTATATGGTAAACAAAATCATTTTCAGTTTTACTCTAGTTCTCACAAATCTTTTGATGTTTTGGATCTTATTCATTCTGATGTATTTGGTCCTGTAAAAGTTCCTTCGATCTCCAAGTCTATATTTTTTGTATCTTTCATAGATGATTACAATAGAAGGACATGGATTTATTTCCTTAAAAGTAAGACACAAGTCTTTAGTCGATTCAAGGAATTTAAAGCCCTTGTAGAGAATCAGACTAGTAAGAAGATTAAGTGTGTGAGAACTGACAATGGTGGTGAGTTTTGCTCAGCAGAGTTTGAACAGTTCTGTAAAGAACAAGGTATTGAGAGGCATAAGACAACTCCTTATACCCCGGAGGAAAATGGAGTTACAGAGAGAATGAACAGGACACTGATGGAGAAGGCTAGGAGTATGCTTAGTGGAGTTGGTTTAGAACAAAGGTTTTGGGCTGAAGCTGTGGCCACTGCTTGCTATCTGGTTAAAAGATCTGTTACATCAGCCCTTGTTGGTAAGACACCCATGGAGGTGTGGTCTGGTAAGAAGCCTTTAATTAGACATCTTCATGTTTTTGGTTGTGAATCTTATGTATATGTTCCAAAGGAGAAAAGATCTAAGCTAGAAAACAAAGTTGTTAAATGTATTTTCATTGGGTACAGTGCTGGTGTGAAAGGATACAAGCTTTGGGATCCTGTGACTAGTAAGGTGTTATATAGCAGAAATCTTATTTTTAGAGAGCTAACATCTTCTCCTATTGTGCTACAACCAGATGAAAAAGAAAAGGAAAAAGATGTTGTTCAGTTGCCTCCTACCCCTAAGAAGACTAAACAGAGAGACCATGTTGGGTCTAAGGATGAGGAGAGCTCTAGCAGCTCTGACAGTTTAGAAGAAGAGGAAGAACAACCTCAACCTCAACCCTTGAGGAGATCCACGAGAGAAAGAAAGCAACCAGAAAGGTTTGGTTATTCTATGTTAGATTCTAGTTGTGCTTTTGCTTTGATTACTAACACTGATGAGCCTAGATCTGTGAAAGATGCTTTAGGCATGGAAGATGCAAGTTCCTGGATTGAGGCTATGGATGATGAGATGGCTTCATTAGAGAAAAACAAAACTTGGGACCTTGTACCTCTGCCTAAAGGGAGAAAACTTGTTGGTTGTAAATGGGTGTTCAAGAAGAAATTATGTGCAGATGGCAGTGTTGAAAGGTACAAAGCTAGATTGGTTGCAAAGGGGTATTCACAGGTAGAGGGAATAGATTATGGTGAAATATTCTCTCCTGTTGCAAAGTTGACATCCATTAGATTTTTGTTATCTCTTGCTGCATTATATGATTTAGAGATAGAACAGATGGATGTGAAGACAACTTTCCTTCATGGTGATTTGGAGGAAGAGATTTATATGTCACAGCCTGAGCACTACATTGTTAAAGGTAAAGAATCCTTTGTTTGTAGATTGAAGAAATCTCTATATCGTTTGAAGCAATCTCCTAGGATGTGGTACCTTAAGTTTGATGCCTTTGTGTTGTCAATTGGATTTGTAAGATCGAAATTAGATCATTGTGTTTATTTCAGAGTTGAAAATGATCACCTTCTTATTGTTGCATTATATGTTGATGATATGTTGCTGTTTGGGAAGGGTAAGGGTATGATTTCTGATTTTAAATCTCAGTTGTCAGCATAGTTTGAGATGAAAGATCTTGGGGCAGCGAGGTACATCTTGGGTATGGAAATCAGTAGAGATAGGTCTAACAGAAAACTTTGGTTAAGTTAGAGTAATTATGTGAAGTCTGTGTTGGACAGGTTTAGCATGGCAGATTGTAGACCACTATGTGTTCCTATTTCAGTGGGAACAAAGTTATCTATAGATGATTGTCCAAAATATCCTAGTGAGGTGGAGGACATGAGTAGAGTACCTTATGCTAGTGCAATTGGCAGTCTTATGTATGCTATGGTCTGTACTAGACCAAACATTGCCCAAGCAGTGGGAGTCCTGAGTCGATTTATGGCTAATCCTGGACGAATACATTGGGATGCAGTTAAGCGAGTATTCAGATATTTGAGGGGTACATCAGATTACTCCATATGTTATCATGGTAACTCTTCTGGATTTCTGCATTCAATTTTTATTCATGGGTTTATGGATTCAGATTGCGCAGGTGATATTGATCACAGGAGATCCACCAGTGGTTATGTGTTCACTATGTTTGGTGGTGCCATCAGTTGGATGAGTAAGCGACAACCTGTGGTTGCTTTGTCCACTACAAAAGCTGAGTACATGGATGCTACTCATGCTTGTAAGGAAGCTATTTGGCTTAAGACATTATGTTCAGATGTTGGTGTTGATGCAGAACAAATTACTATTTGGTGTAATAATTAGAGTGCTATTTTCCTTGCAAAGAATCCAACTTTCCATGCCAGAACGAAGCACATTGATGTGCAGTTTCACTTTGTGAGAGATATGGTGGAAGATGGAAAGATAAATTTGGAGAAGGTAGATACTGTGAAGAATGTTGCAGATGCATTAATGAAACCAGTGGGTACTAAGAAGTTCAGATGGTGTACGGAGTCTATGGGCCTTTCGGCCTATAGTGGTTAGTTCCTGCTATGTTCCTGTTGCTCTTACAAGGTGTTCAACAAGTGGGAGAATGTTAGGAATAAGGTGTCTCAACATTGTATAATTCCTATTCTTATTATTATTTGTTTTGTAAAATGTATTTTTGCAAATAATATGTAAATGTGAGTGTACATGTCTAGTTGGCATGTTGATCACTTACATGTGTCGGCATCTTGAAGTGTGTGAAGGAGATCATCGCTAAAATGGTTATGACGGATTCCTATGATGCATAAGAGCTATTTAAGGAATAAGCTATGATAGGTGTAAGAGCATCTTATGACATGAGGCCTATTTGGGCGCCCAAGAATGAGTGGTTGGTGTGTGTAAGAGAATATGCCAAAAATAGGTTGGTACGATGGATTCCCTTACACTTCTCTTGTCACCACTATTTTTGGCAGATTCTATGACAAGCTGTCATTGCCTATTCAAGGGATGGATGCCCTTTTCTTGGTATTGGATGTACATGTGGCAGTCTGCATGTTTCTTGCTCGTTGAGCCATGAAAAATTCCCAACTCCTTTGTGGGAATTTTGTTGGGTCTTAAGATGTTCATAAAATGAGTATTGCATGTTGTAATGCAATAGTGTGATAGATGAAAGTTTGCAGGTACTGAGGTGCTACTGGAGTCTTCTATTGTTGATGTTGAACTTGCATTGCAAGTGTATTGTAATCTTGTGTTGAAGATAATACATTGTGTAGGTTCTGGAGGGGTTGAAGATAATACATTGTAATCTTTGTGTTATGTGTTTCTTTCTCTGTCTATTTTTTGTATGCATGGTTGGCTGCTATATTGGTGTTTACATGATATTGAATTTGTAAGTGTAGAAGATTTTAAAAGGATTTGCACCATACTTTCCTTATGAGATCTGTGTAGGAAGTTGTTTTCGCACCTGAGTTTCCTTACACCCTAATGGAGGAATTTGACGCACTGATGGTAAGTGGATGGAATGACTTTCATGGCATGAATCCATGAGCGACTAAGGAGGATGTTAAATGGTAGGTTTAGATCAATAACATGGCAGAGTGTTTCTTGGACGACTGGCCCAACCTTGATTGGCAGCAAAATAGTTCCTTCTATGGTTCTTTCCAAGTTGTAATAAGCTTTGATGGTGATAACCTCACTGATGATATCTACCTCAGTATACCCAACTTGTTTTATGAATTTTAGGGTGCAAATATTCAAGGCTGATCCATTATCTATCGTTACTCTTTTTATGGAAAAATTGGATACCATGATGGCTATGCGAAGCAGAAGGGTGTGATCTGGCTTGACCACGGGTATATCGATGGGTTTGAATGATAGGGAAGATGAGGAGGATAGGTGTCCAACGAGATTAAAAAAATTAGTAGCGTTAATATCTAAAGGGACATGGGATTCTATGAGAGCACTTTCAAGGATGTCATTATATAAAGGACTAGTGCGGAGAAGGTCTAAAATGGAGAATTGGGCTAGCATGCTCCCAAAGTGTTCCAAGATACTGTATTGGCTTTTGGACGGAGCTGATGATACTACTGGGGTTGATAGTGCTGATGGGACTGATGGGGCTGTGATGTTCAATCATGCTCTTCTAGTGGTGACTGTACATTCATTGTTTGGACCTTGGATATTGACAACATTGATAGAAGGCTCTTTTTTAGATATACAACCGATGAGGCTACCATAGTCTATGTAGGATGAAGTTTGGTCATTGTTCTTCTCATGCTGTTGGTTTGGCTGGCGGTTGTTGTTGTTGTTGTTGTTGGTTTGGATAGGTGTTTTTCTAGGATTTTGGTTGTTGTGAGGAGGAAAAGCATTTTGATAGATCTATAAGCCTGCATTGGGAGAGATTTGGGCACCAACGGTGATTTCTTTTCAATCAATGAGGTCCTACACATAATCTTTTAGTTTCATGCATATAAGGGTGCTGTGACCTTTTACCCTATGAAATTTGTAGTACTCATTGTCTTTATACCATGCAGCTTTGGATTGGCCTGGGTTAATTTGCTTGGTAGGAGGAAATTTGATGAGGTCTTCCTTAGTCAATTTCTCAAAAATAACATCCAATGGCTCACCAAGGGGTGTATAGTTTCTAAGTGTAGGTTGGAACTTGGGCTTTGGTCCTGCAGCTACATTGATGGCATTAGCTTGATTGCTAGACCCTTGAAAGTTGGGTCCTGGATTGTGGCTTTGATAGCTTTGGTGATTATGCTATTGGTAGTTGATAGCTTGTTGATTGTTTGGTTGATACGGTGGGTTGGACTGATTTTGGAAGGACCAACAATATTCACATGTCTTGTATCGGTAACCCCATCTATTGCAACATGCTTGTTTTTGTTCCAATACCTAGACTTGTCATTGGAATGTGATTGATTTTGGTTAGCCTCCTTGTAAATCTTGACCACACCATCTTTAATGAGTCCTTGCTCAAGGATCATTCCTTTCTCTTTGATATCCTTATAGGTCTACAAACAGTTCATGGTCATGTGGTGAGCCAAGCTGGGATGGGCATTATCAATAAACATTTTTACTAAATGGTGCTCTGGCAAGGTGCAGGATATGCAGGTGGCAAGGGTTTGCCATCTTTGCAGGTATTCGGGAAGGCTTTCTCCACCTTTTTGCTTAGTGTGGACAAGATCAACTACTGATAGCTCGATTTCAACAAGATGGGCATATTGGGCTACAAATGCCTCAGACAATTCAACAACATTTTTAATTGTGCCATATGGGATTCTATAAAACCATTCAAGAGCTGGTCCGACCAAGCTTTTGGGAAAGAGGTGCAAGAGGAAGACGTCACTGTATGCCACTTCTTGATAGTGCATATAGAATTCTTTGATATGGGTGACTGGATCTCCTTTTCCTCTTAATTTGTCAAACTTGGGTATCTCAAAATGCTTGGGGAATGGAGTCATAGTAATGGCTCTATCAAATGGATAAGGACACACAGTCTCAAACTTGAATGTCTTCGGATCATTCCCTTCTTAGATGGCTTTCAAAGTTGTCTTCATGGCTTCCCATTCTGAATTGATGGATGATGGCTGGGGTGCCCCCAATGTAGGAGTGCCCTAAGGTAGGTATGTGCTAGATGGGGCTACTGAATATGGATGGCTATGAGGGATTTTCTGATAGGCATTGTACATGGCTTAGGCAACTAAATGGTGGATGATGGGTTGCTGAGGTGGAGGTGGCACATATTGCTGCATGTGTTGCGAGGCTTGCTTCTGATATTGGATTTGAGGTTGGGATTGAGGAACATAAGCTGGCTGTGGGATAAATGGATTGCTTTGTGGAGGTAAGGTATAAGATGGTCATGAAGCTTGGTGGAAGGATTGGGGAGCTTGTGGAACTTGACTTTGGTTTTGAGGGGTTTGACCAATATATGTGGGTTGTGCCCCCATTTGGGAAGGTATCTGCATGACAAAAGAGGCCAAGTATTTGGTGGTTAGTGGTGGTGGATTTCCTCCTAGAAGTGGCATAGAAAAATAGTTGGTAATAGAAGGTAATGGATTAGTTGGTGGTGGAGGTGGTGGGAATTGAAAGCTTGGGAATGGAACTAATGGGGTTTGATAGCTCGGCAGAGTGGTGGCAGGAGCTTGTGTCACTTAAGAGCTTGGCAGAACATTGGTAGTAGCTTTTGGAGTTTGATAGCTTTTTGGAGTGAGGGTAGTAGCTTGTGGATTTGTGGCTGATGGCACTGAGCTCCAAGGACCTAGTAGAAATGATGGAATTGTGCTTTGGGCTGTGGTGAATAAACTAGGGGAGACGAAAGGTTGATTACTTGGCCCTATGGGTAGCCTCCCTATTGTACATTGTTGAGGTTGGCTAAAGATGCTAGCATTGATTTGGGAGATGGGTGGATTTGGAAGGTTGGGTTGGAGAGTAGCAGCAACAATAGTGAAGGGAGTAAATGGTGAGGTGTTTTGGGCAAAGATAGTTTGGAGTGGTGAGGTATGAACCAAGGATGGAGTGGTGGTGGTTGGATTGGCTTGTGGAATGGAGATTTCAACTTGGGTGGAGGATGGTATGTTTGAGTCAGTTAGATCAAAAGGATTGGCTTAAGGCTCTTCTTTTGGCACATATTGAGGATAATTTGAATCATAAGAGCCTATCGGGAGTGGTAGTTGCCCAAACAATGGGTGAGATGGATCTGATAAGGGAGGAGGTCTTCCAAAGTCAAAGGCTCCTATATTGTCCCTTCGAAAGTTAGCCATGATTGTTTCTTTGTTCTTGTCTATAATGGCGTTCACCAATACTGCATTTCTTGGTTGGTTCATGAAAGCTTCAATGTCAATAGGTGATGGTATAGTGTTCTTTGGGCTAAAGGATGGTTGAGTGCTCAGGGGGAGTTATGTTGTTTGATCCAAATGATAGGGCTCCATTGTTTCCTTCTTCTTCTTGGCTAAGCGAGTGACGGGTGGCATGAAAATATTCCTAGGGATGAGATGCAACAATGCCGATGGATGAAAAGGGGGAAGGTTTTTTTTTATTTTTTATGCAAATGATTTCCTAGGTTGAGGCAAAGCTATATGACAAACCTAAGGAGGATTGGGTTGGGGATTCTAATTTCAAAGATATGTTGCCAAATCATGAAAGGTTTTCTTTTCTATGTGCAAGCTTGGTGGTGATTGTGTCAACTTAAGGATAGACTGATGATCCTTTAGGAAAAACACAAGATTGACCACTTGTGGATCCCAACCTTTAGCTCAAGGTGATGAGGAATAACAAGTGACAAAAGCTAGATTACCCTAGACAAAGCTCTGTCAAAGGGATAAACTTGGTGAGATTGGTAGATTTAGAAGATGTTAGGAATGGAAAACTCTTGGCAAGGTGACAACAATTCTGAAGGCTTGGGTGTAAATTTTTTGATTGTTGGCTAGATGGTTTGGTTCTAAATGAGATGGATGAGATAAAATGCTTTAAAGGGATAACCTAGAATGGTTGGCTTTCCTACAAAGATGACTCTAAAGTGAAACTTATGCAAGAAGATGTGGAAAAATAAGGGGCCTAATCATAGAAATCATGCCTAGTTGGTAAGACATAAGTAGGGTTAACTCCTGGATGCTTGCTAAATCTGATAGTGTGATCTAGCTAGGTGTCTTGATAGGTTTCATCGGTCACTTTGTCTTCTGCATTATGGAGTTTGACAATTCGAGGGCTTGGTGTTACTTCCTTTCGCTTGGCTGAAATTTCTTGGTATGCCTGAGAGGGCTTGAGTTTGGCTTTGTGAAACTTCTGTTTGGGTTTGGGTTGTTCTGACATAAATTCCTAAATCTTTTTGGCTTTGAGAGATCGTGGTTGTTTTGCTTCAACCTGATCAACTTCTAAAACAGGCAGTGACTACGCTAAGTGTTCCCTAATCTAGGATTGACCAAGTTTGGAAAACATTCATTCAACAAGTAAAAGATAAATCAATAGATAGGAACAACCAGATAGAAGTTTTTAATTCTCAGAATGTGATACGTGCGCCAAGGAGTGTGTATATTCTACAAATGTTTTGATCAGTCACTTCAAACACATTAATATCCTAGATGGTTGTCTACAAGGCTGACAGTTGTTTTAGCTAGGGAGTCCTCGATATATCCAAGGTACGTAAGGCCCAAATCCATAGATGAAACCAAAACAATGTCACATAGCCGAGAGGAGCGGTAACCCACTTCTCCTCTTTCACTTCTCAAGGGTGTAAAGTTCTTTGAGGCTTAGCTCGAGTGATAGAATTTTGATCCCAAGAGAGGTGTCTTTGGATTCACCTCCCAATTTTTATACTCTGCCGGAACATTGGAGTTGAGGTCATCCTAAGGGGTGATGAAATCCCCAAGCAGGCCTCCTAAAAGCTAAGACAAGATTTTGGATCCTAATCTTATGCACCCAAGATGGCCTCGAAAGATGACAAGGGGAGAGAAGACTTGGATGATCTTGTGCTACAAGACAAATTTCTTTTCCAACTAATGCTTTAAGTTTTCTGATCTAGACCTTTTGAAAACACACGTGATCTAAGATGCAAAGGTTCAATTCCAATTTGAAATGTGCCAACAAAAGAAAAGTGATCGAAGAATGAATACACCAAGAAGATTTAGGGTCAACAAAAAGTAAACTCGTGCGCCCAAAGGCCCTCCACGTCAAGTATCGATTGATTTTTTTTAAGGCATTCAAGATTGAGTGTGAGTTTGTTTTAAGCCTAAAACAAATATGTGTGTAAAGCTCGATTTCAATCGCGTGCCCAAAGGCCCTCTACATCAAGATTTGTTCAACTTTTTTATGCCCAAATGAAGTGTTAACGAGAGTAATGTGCATTCAAGAAATTTTCTATCTTAGAAAAACCAATAAAAACTCAAGTGAGTGGAATTTGATTTTTGTGGAGCACTTAACACCTTCTTAGGTAGACCCATCCCCATATATGGTGTTGATATTGCAACCAATGGCTAGAATGATGGGTGATTAAAGAGGGTGAGTCCAACAAAAAATTCACTCAAAGTGTCTTTATTTATTTTTATAACTTAGAAAGTTTCTAAAATGTGGATTCTTTTTATGCCCCAAAAGATGAAGTGTGAGATATTGTAATGATTAATTGACCTTTTGCATTCAAGATTGTATTTGTTGTTTTAAGCATGCATTCCAAGAAAAACTTGATTTTAATCCATGGCATTCAAGATTGATTTAAGTGACATACATTCAAAGACAAATGTTTAAACATTCAAGTTCATTTTAGCAACATGCATTCAGAGACAAGTGTTTAAACATTCAAGTTCATTTTAGCAACATGCATTCAAAGACAAGTGTTTAAACATTCAAGTTCATTTTCCAAGAGCATTAAACCATGTAAGGAGAACCTGCAAGAAACATGGTTAGTGGTTTCGTAGATGCTCCAATCTGCAAAGCTACAAAAGCCAATTTGATTAGTCACCCAAAAATCTCAAAAATTGAAGCTTAACTATGAGGGAAATAAAATCAACTTTTTTTGTTCTTTTTCATAGGTGTAAAAATGCTTAGAAAAATCTCTACTCTATGGAACCACCAAAAGTTAAAATAAGCATGCAAGAAATACTAAATTAAGGAATCAAAAGCATTTACAAACTTAAAAAGCATAACTTATATGCTAGACAAAGACAAACCCTCAATTAAGATAATGAACCATTAAGAGGTTCTCTCAATGAGGCTTTTCTTGTTTTAGGGATGAGTCTATTTGATAGATTTAGGATGTATGCTCACTTGCTTGCTCAATAGCTTCAATGGAGATGGATAATGGCAAATTGGTAGCCTTGTGAGCTCTCAATTTGGTATTATGAGGGTATGGTTGATGGCTTTGTTTCTCAAACTAGCATGATAACTTTACTAAATGGATTGTGTTGAAATGGCTTGGGAGGGGATTCAATTTATAGGCTAAGAGCTTGAGGGTTTGAGGGCTAAAATGCAAGGATGGGAAAAAGCTCATGGAGGGCTCAGATTGCATGAGAGGAGAGCACATGGATTGTGCTTCCTTACAGCCAATCAGAGAGTGACACATGTCATAGGGTGAGTGGGTGGAGAAAAGGGCAAGGATGAGTCAACAAAAGAGGTTCAAGGCCTTAAAGACCCTCATAATGGCTTGTAAGAGCAATGAATGGGTTTGTAGGAGTCTTTCATGGCTTTGTAAGAGCATTCATGGTTTGGTGGTTGGGATATTTTGAGGGAAGACTTTGGCTTGGCTTAGGAAAGTTCTAAGCTTGTTTAGGATTGTGCAAATGATTAAGGGTTGGATTAGGGATGGATTTAGGCTTAGAATAGGGATGTTAGAGATGGGCAAGTGGATAGCATTGATGAGGGTGGGTTAGTTAGTAGCTAAGCTTGGTTAGTATGGGTGGATGGGGTGGATTAGGCTAAATGGGAGATTAGAGATAGGCTTAGGATGAGGATGAAGACTTTCTAGAAGAGTCTAGAACTTCCTAGGATGAGGATAAATAAAGTTTATTTATTTCAAAGGTTTGGGTTGAGGAGATATTTATTAAAATATTTTTAATAAACATGAGGATTAATATTTAATCTTAATTAAATATTTTGAGTTGGGATTAGGGGTAGGAAATGATGGGATTAGCCTTTAATCAAAATTAAAGAAGGATTAGAAGATTTTGGAAAAGGTTAGTGGTCTTAAGGAAATTGGCCAAGTTTTGGGCAAAAAATAAATAAATTATTTATTTTGGGATTTTTGGTCAATTTATTAATTAAATAATTAATAAATAAGGAAATAATGTTTAAATAAGATTTAAAATTTTTTGGAAGGGATTCCTTAATTAAATATTTTTAATTAAGATAAAGGGATTTAATGGCATAAAATAAATAAATTAATTAAATAATAAATGATGATGTCATCAGAGACTTTTTCAGAAAATAAAAATACTTTATTTTCTAAAGGATTTTAGGTGTCTACACTAGTACCCTAAAATATGATGATGTGATTGGTGTTTTTTTGAGTGAGGAAACTCATAGGAAATCCTCAAGTGGATCTACAGCAGAAAGTGCTTTGAACGTACAAAGCAGAGGTAGAATGATTGAAAGAGGAAATAATTTAAGAAATTGTGAGAAATCGAAGAAAGTCAAAGGGGAGGAGGTCTCAATCGAGAGGACTGAACGACTATTGGTACTGTGGTAAAATAGGGCATAAGAAGAAAGACTATTGGACTTGAAAGAAAAATGAAGGAGAAAAGCAAGATGGAGACAAGGAGGAAAATATGGTAAGTAACAAATTCAAAGAGGATATTTTTCTTCTGTCTTTAGAAAGTGTTGATGATTCATGAATTTTAGATTCTAGTGCTTCATTTCATGCTACACCTCATAGAGGTTATATCATTGATTATGTCCAAGGGGATTTTGGGCTTGTTTATTTGTGAGATAATGAACCCTGTGAGATTATTGGAAAGGGAAAAGTTAAGATTAAGTTGCAAAATAGGAATCATTGGCTACTACATAAGGTAAGACATGTTCTAAGGTTGAGTTAGGAATTTAATTTCAGTAAGGCAACTTGGTGATGAGGGTTGTATAGTTACTTTTAATGATCAAAATTGGAATGTTCCAAAAGGTTCCCTTTTAGTAGAAAAATGTGTGAAAGTAGGCACCTTATATCTTTGTATAGGTCATATTGTTCTTGCTACTTTAATTATTTTAAAGAAAAATGAATGTTCAGGAACAATTGTTGCAATTGAGCAAGGAGAACAAATAGCTACTGTAGATTCTGATACAGTGTTGTGGTACTATAGACTTGGGTACATGAGTGAGAAAGGTATGAAAGTACTTCATTCAAGGAAAGTTCTACCAGGTCTAAAATGTGCTAATATGGATTTCTGTGAAAGTTGTGTGTATGAAAAATAAATGAGAGTGAGTTTTGTGAAGACTAGAAAGGAAAATAAAAGAGAGAAATTAGAGCTTGTGCATACAGATGTATGGGAATTGGCTCAGGTATCTTCCCTTGGTGGCTCTCATTATTATGTTACATTTATTGATGATGAAACTAGAAAAGTATGGATTTATTTCCTTAGATAGAAGTCTGATGTATTTCAAACTTTTAAGAAATGGAAATGCTTGGTTGAAAATGAGACTAGAAAGAAATTAAAATGTCTCAGATCTGATAATGGTGGTGAGTATGGTAGTTATGAATTTAAATATTATTGTTCCACTAAAGGTATTCATAGATAGAAAATTGTTCCAAGGACTCCACAAGAAAATGGAGTGGCTGAACACATGAACATGACTATAATGGAGCATGCAAGGAGCATGAGGTTGCATGTTGGGTTGCGTTTACACATGTGGAAAAAGGTTATCAATACTATTGTATATTTGATTAATAGAGGTCCCTCTACTCCTTTGGGCTATGGTATTCCAAACGAAGAATGGATTGGTAAGAAGGTGAGTTATTCTTTTCCCAAAACCTTCGGTTATGAAGCATTTGCTCATATAGATTCTAAAATGAATAGAACCAAGCTGGAAGCTAGGTCAAAGAAATGTGTATTTGTTGGATATGACATTAATGAATTTGGTTATAGGATTTGGGATTTTGAAAATCATAAAATTATAAGATGCAAGGATGTCATATTCAATAAGAAAGTGTTGTACAAAGATCTGTTGTAGCAACATGAGAAGAAAGAAAATGATTATGTAGTGCTAGATGATACTCCAAAAGATGATGTTCCAATCATTTTCCATGATGTGCAACAACAAAAACAAAAAATACCACACATACTAGTGAATGTTAGATGGTCAACAAGGCAAATTAGACCTCCAAAAATATTTTCTCCCTCTTTGTATTATATTTTACTAATAGATGCTAGTGACCTTGAATGTTATGATGAAGTTGTGCAGGTGGATACTAAGATTTAGTGGGATTCTGCAATGAAAGATGAAATGAACTTTTTGTTGAAAAATAAGACTTGGGATTTATGCAATTTGCCTGTAGGCAAAAAGGCTTTACAGAATAAGTGGGTTTACAGGTTAAAAGAAGAGGATGGAGGTAAGAAAATATGTAAAGCCAAGTTAGTGGTAAAAGGATTTGCACAGAAAAAAGGCATTGATTTTGATGAGATATTTTCTCTTGTTGTTAAAATGACTTCTATCCATACTATTTTAAGTATTGTGGCTACTGAAAATTTGTATTTGGAGTAGCTTGATGTTAAAATAACCTTCCTTCACGGTGATTTGGATGAAGAGATATATATGGATCAACCACAGGGTTTTGAGGTCAAAGGTAAGGAGAACCTAGTGTGTAGATTGAAGAAAAGTTTATATGGCTTGAAACAAGCACCTTGGCAATGGCATCTAAAATTTGGGAGTTTTATGAATTAGCATGGATATAGTAGGTGTCATTCAGATCATTTTGTTTATTTTAAGAGGTTGGATGATGACAACTACATAATTTTATGTTTATATGTTGATGATATGCTTGTAGCTAGGTCGAACATGGATCACATTAAGGGGTTGAAACACCAGTTAGCACATGCATTTTCTATGAAGGATTTTGGGGTAGAAAAACAAATCCTTGGTATGAAGATTTGGAAAGATAGTAAGCATAGGAAATTGACATTATCTTAGGCTGATTATATTGAGAAGGTGTTGCAATGTTTCTCTATAGAGAATGCTAAAGCCATCAGAACTCCTTTCCTTGGTCATTTGAAGTTGACTAAGGAGACGTGCTCCAAGACACAAGAAGAGGAGGATAAGATGTCTAAGGTACCTTATGCTTTAGATGTAGGAAGCTTGATGTATGCTATGGTATGTACAAGGCCAAATATTGCACATGTAGTGGGAGTTGTTATCAAGTATGTGGGTTCTCCAAGAATTGAGCATTGGAATGCAGTTAAATGGATTCTCAGATATTTGAGAGGTACATCCAGTAAGTTTTTACACTTTGGGGGCTCTACTACTGATTTAAAGGGCTATGTTGACTTAGATTTGGTAGGGGATATTGATACTAGGTGGAGTGCTATAGGTTATGTATTTACTGTTGGTGGGGTAGCCATGAGCTAGGTTTGTAGGTTACAAAAGGTTAATGCTTTATCCACTAGAGAGGCAGAGTATGTTGCTGCTATAGAGGCAACCAAGGAGATGATATGGCTTTAGTTCTTCTTGGAAGAATTGGGACACCCTCAGAGGGATAATAATTTCTTTACAGATAGCTAGAGTGCCATTCATCTTGATAAGAATTCAGCTCTACATTCAAAGATAAAACACATTTAGTTGTGGTATCATTTCATTTAGTTAGTTTTGGATGATGGACAATTAAAGCTAGATAAGATAAATACAGATGAAAATCCAATGGATATGTTTACAAAGGTGGTGACAAGGGAGAAGTTGAATTCCTCTTCAACTTCGGTTGGTCTTCTAGACTAAACAGGAATAAAAGAACAATAGAGTCCAGGGTGGTTTGATATTCCAGTGGGAGGTTATTATTATGATCAGTCTCCAAGTGTGAGATTATTATTATGGAGTCTAATTAGTCTCAAAGTGGGATATTGTTGTGATGTGGAGCCTAATTAGTCTTAGAGATTTATTTGGTGCAATTTTTTCCCCATATTATTTCTACGGGGGTTTGGGGGCAGCTCTAATTTTGTAAGCAGCAAAAGCTTGTATAAAAAGCCTTAGGATTAGGGATTTCATAATATAATGGTGATTGTAGCTTCTTGCAGTGGGATTGAGCTGTAAGGGTTTACAGATTGTAATCAGGTTGTAATCACTGGATAATAATAATATTGGACTTGTTGTTGGTGGACGTAGCCCTAGGATTGGGTGAACAATGTTAAATCTTGATGTCTTGCATTTGCTTTTATGTGATCTACTATTTTTTGGTATTAGTTATATTTGCATGTAATTGTTATTTTTGTCTAAGGTTAATCCTAATAGTTGGGGGATTTTCTTGGGAAAAATCAGGATTCCTAGGATGCATTTTGAAAATTACCAAAAAATGGAAAAACCTATTTTTCTCAAAAATCTGCCAAATATGGTAATTTTTGAAATTGTAATAAGGGATTATTTTCTTTCATTGTAGATGCAAAGTAGAGTTGGAAAATTTTAATGAAGAATATGGCATTTTGAACTTCTATGTTGTGTAATTTTCTGAGTTATTTTTTTGAAGGGTTTGTGGTACATCATTTGGTATCAGAGTGGGAAGATGGTTGGGAGAGGAAGAGGAGGTATTAGTCCAATGCAAAGATTTATGCTGGATACGTGGAGGTAGATTGAACGACTGAATGAGAAAATAGATAATCAAGGAATACCAATAGTACAAGGAGAGGACGAATCATATGAAGAGGGAAATTGAAGAGGTACTAATCAAAATGAAGAAAATGAAGAACTCTTGGAAGAGTTGAGCAATGAAGATAGAATGCTTTAGGATAGGTAAAAATGAACGGATCAAGATTGAAGTTTTAGACTATTTGGGTAGTCTTAGGCCAGAAGAGTTGATAGACTGGCTAAATGAGATGGGGAAATTTTTTGAATGGAAGCCTATAGTGGAGGAAAAAAAGGTGAAGTTTGCATGCACAAAATTAAAAGGACGTGCAATGATATGGTGGGATCACCTCCAAAAGGAACGAACCAAAAAACAAAAGGAAAAGATCAAAATGTGGAGCAAGATGGAGAAAAAGCTTTGGGGAAAGTTCTTACCCTTGGATTACTCACAAACCCTCTTTTGTAAGTTCCAAAATTTGAAGTAGAAGTTTTTCCCTGTACAAGAGTACACAAATGTGTTCTATAAGTTATCCATGAGAATAGAGCATCAAGAAGATGATGAATAGATGGTTGCTAGGTACAAAAATGGCCTAAAATTTTCTATCCAAGATGAGTTGAGCATGCATCGTATTAGCAATATGGAAGAGACCTACCAAGTGGTCCTAAAGGCTAAAGAAAAATAGAATCGACAGTACAATCAAAGGAATAGAGGAGGAAGAAAGGGTCCCTCAACACCATTTCAAGGAGGTTCTAATTAAGATCGAGGATAATCCTCCCAAGGATTCAAAAGAAATACAGATTCTAGACAAGATCCTGCAAAACAAGAAAGAGGAAGGTGATTTCAGCAAGGATGAGGTTATGGTAGTGAAAGAGGATGGGAAAACCAATGGAGGCCCTTTACCTTTTTTTTATGTGGAGAAGAAGGACATAGAGCCTTTGAATGTTCAAATTATAACATGCCATAAATAAATCAAGGAAGATAGCCTAGAGTGAACCTGGTTCAGCTAGAAGAGGAGGAGTAAGAAGTTTCACCAGATGTGGGAGAAACCCTCATGATGAGGAGATCAATGATCATTCCAGAAAAAGATGAAATTCATACAAAGAACTCTGACGATTCATGGCTCTGGACCAACGTTTTCAAAACTAGATGCACTTTTGGTGGAAAGGTATGTCAAGTTATTGTTGATGGGGGTAGTTGTGAAAATATGGTATCTAGAGAAATGGTATAAAAATTAAATTTAGAATGTGAGAAGCATCCTTGTCCTTATTGTATTGCATGGTTTAAGAAAGGAGATGAAGTAACGATTGATAAAAGATGTTTACTTGGATTTACCATAGGAAAATTTAATAAGAATGAAATATGGTGTGATGTTATCCCTATGGATGCTTGCCATATGTTGTTGGGAAGACCATGGCAATATGATAAGAAGCTCATAAATGATGGGGAGAAAAATACTTACACATTATGGAAGGATGGCTCTAAAGTGGTTCTATTGTTACTTAAGGATGAAAAGAAGAATGAAACCATGTTGTCTACAAAATAAGTTGTCAAAGAAATGAAAGTAATAGGTTGTTGTTATGCACTAGTACTAAAAAGAGAAGAATAAGAAAACTTGGTGCCACCCGAGGTCATGAAGGTACTGGAGGAGTTTGTTGATGTTGCTCCCAATGAACTACCTAATTGTCTCCCACCCAAAAGAGATATTCAACATCATATTGATCTTATTCCAGGAGAAACTCTACTGATCAAATAGCTTATCAATTGAATCCAACACAACATGCATAGTTGAATAAAAAAGTGACAGAACTAATGCAAAAGGGTCTAGTTAGGGAAAGCATGAGTCCAAGTTCAGTACCTACATTGTTGACTCCAAAGATGGATGGAACATGGAGGATGTACACTGATAGCAAAGCAATCAATAAGATTACCATTAAGTATTAGTTTCCTATTCCTTAGATAGAGGTCATGATGGATGAATTAGTGGGGGCTAAGTACTTCAACAAGATTGATCTCTAAAGTGGCTACCACCAGATCCACATTTGAAAGGGAGATGAATGGAAGACAACATTTAAGACAAGAGATGATTTGTACAAATGGATGGTTATGCCTTTTGGGCTTTCAAACACACCTAACACATTTATGCAGTTGATGAATACAATGTTCCAACCTTACATCGGTAAGTTTGTTGTAGTTTACTTTGATGCTATTTAAAACTATAATAGAAGCAAGGAAGAACACTTAAAACACCTGAGGATTATCTTAAATGACTTAAGGAAGGAGAAGCTCTTTGAAAACTTGAAGAAGTGTAGGTTCATGCAAACTAGTTTGACCTTTCTAGGCTTTGTCATTTCTCAATCTAGTGTTCAAATGGATCCAGAAAAGGTAAAAGAAATCCTAGAATGGCCTAGTCCTTCTAGTATAACATGAGTATGAAGTTTTCATGGTTTGGAAACTTTGTACCAAAACTTTATCCTAAATTTTAGCAGTATTGTAGCATCCATAATAGATTGTACCAAAGGAAGGGAGTTAATATAATGTATGTTGAAGAGAGTTTTAAATTCTTGAAGAAAAAGGTAATTGAAGCTCCTATATTGACACTTCCAAATTTTGACAAAGTTTTTGAAGTAGAGTGTGATGCTTCACATGTTTGGATAGACGTTGTTCTTAGCCAAGCAGGTAAACTTGTGACCTTCTTTAGCAAGAAATTGAATGAAGTAAGAAAGAATCATTCTACCTATGATCTAGAGTTTTATGTAATTGTTCAAGCATTAAGACATTGGAGGCACTATCTAGTCCCACATGAGTTTGTGCTATTTACTACTCATATTGCTCTGAAATATCTCAACACACAAAAGAAGTTGAATAGTCAACATGCCAAGTGGGTATCTTTCTTATAAGGATATACCTTTGTCCTAAAATATAAGTTTGGAAAAAAAATCAGGTTTTTGATGCCTTGAGTAGGTGTGCTATACTATTAACCACAATGGAAACTAAGGTCACTAGTTTTGATGCTATTAAGGCCTTGTATGAAACTGATGATATTTTTCCAAAATTGTAGAATAGATAAAGGTTTCATCTTCTAGTAAGTTGGATAATGTGAAAGGTGACTATTTTATGCAAGATGGATACCTCTTTAAGGGTAAACAACTATGTATACTAGGAAGATCCATGCGGGAAAACATTATCAGGGAATTTCACAATGGTGGACTAGTTGGACACTTTGGAAAGGACAAAACAATAAACTTGGTTGAAGATAAGTATTATTGGCCCAAGATAAAGAGGGACATCACAAAATATTTGGCAAGGTGCAAAATCTATCAAGTGGCTGAGGCACCAACAATGGTGCAAGATATTTGCACTGGCCTATGAGTACCATGCCCCATATCCATTGGATGGAATGCCATATTTTCTGACACATATTGTTGCCACAGAATGTCTATCACCTCATAGGCCACACAATATTCTTGTCCTCTAACAAGGTAACTATTTACTTTGCTTTCTAATTGTAACTTTTCAACTAATATTATTACTATATTTTTATATTTATATTGTTGGTTTTTAATTTTAATTCTATTATTGTTATGTTTTATGTGAATATTGCATCTTTCAAATGTTTATGTTGTAACATTTTTTAGTTTTTAGTCTATTCATTTTTTAGTTTTTAGTCTATTATTTTTTAGCCTTGAAACCCTGAACATAGATAAAACAGTCAATAGTAAAGCATTAAAGTCTACCAAGAGCTAGAAAGCAAAAGAAAAGACATCTCCCTAAAAAAGAAATACATAGGAAAAAGCTAGGGAGAGACACCAAAAAGCTAGGGTAGCCCATAAAAAGCCAAGGGCATCAGACAATGTCTCTAAGCATCTCAACAGTGTTGATCTTGAACTTGGACAACTTGCCAACTGCCTCTTTCATCTCCATAGGCTCTTATTCAGGGGTTAGAGTATCTTTTTTCTTGGTGCTAGATCTATTTCATTTCCTGGCTCCTTCGTCAAGAGTCCTATCCTTAAGGCTAATATCTAGATCCTTCTCCTTGCATATATTCTAGTCATCCACATAGTGAATGAACTTCTTGATGTTCTCATTGTCCTTGAGAATGTTAATGTTCTACTCAGCTATGCCTTGCATAGTCTTGTCCATCTCAAGGGTTCTGGTATTCACTACATCCACTCTTTTATCCATACTTTTCTCATTCTCACTAACCCTGTTCTTAAGGCTATATGTCTCTCTTTCTAGAGTGCTCAATCTGTGTCTGAGGTCAAGGATTTCATGGTATGTCCACTTAGTGGTTCAATAGCTATCCACTACATAGTTTTTCACATTGTTAAGAACATCCATATTTGGATTCTCCCTAGTTATGTCATTGACGATAACTAGGGTTGGATCAATAAGCTCCTCCACTTGGATTTTTCCCTGTTCATTTTCTCTAATCTGGGTTCTAATAATTTCCCTTTTAATAAGAAAATTGGCCAAGGCATGGTTAAAGTTCCTCCATACCACCTTCTTTTCCTTCCCTATAACCAAGAATTTGTAGGTGGTAGTGCCCACATCATCGTAGCCCTATTCTAGTTCTTGCTCTGGTCTATCAATGGGATCATCCTCCACCTTCTCCCTTTCCTCCCATTGTTTGTCCTTGTTGTCATCCAAGCTTTTCCTTTTACATTTTCCAGTTCCTACAGCCTCCTTCTCTCTATTGGTTGACACTTTGATAGTTATTTTTCTTTTTCTCTTCCTTCGCTCCTTGCCTTCCACCTCCCTAATATTCTCTTCAGCCTCTATGCTTTCACCTCCCGTGTCCATCCCTTCATCCTGTTCATTGTAACCCCGATCCAAAGAGGTATCAATATCCTTTGTGGATTTAGGGAGCACCTTCTTCTCCTTGCTATTAGTAGTGAGGGTTTTTTCCCTGAACTCTATTGTGGGGTCTCAAAGTCCTTAGAATCCATGTACATTTTGAGACTTTCTTCTATATCCAAAGGCGAGTAAATCTCCTCAGACTCATTAGAGTCCCCTTTAATTTTCTTGCCCTCTTTCCTATCTTTAACATGTTTACTGATAGTCCTAGCTTTAAAATATTCATATTTTAATAGCAACAACCCCTCATGGAGTGTTGGGTTCCTTGTTTTCTTTTCTTGATATTCATTAATATTCTCATTCATGGAAGAATAGAGGTAGAAGGGAATATACATTTTTGCCTTGTACCTAAAATGGTTGAGCAATACAAAATGGTAAGTGCAAATGTGGTCAAACCTAGTGTCAAGGGTGATGTATTTGATGATGGTCCGAAGCACAAATCTCCATAGAGGCTTGATTGATCTCGAGAGGTAGTAGGTGCCTTTCTTCAGTAGCTCTTGTTTTTCATCTTGATTTTTTGTGAACTTCACAACTACCTGCTCATAAACCTTTTGGTCTTTCTAGAATTTATTTCCAATAATAGGGATGACAGTGACATGGGAGATGATTTCTTTCATAACTGAGAACTCCACCCCATCAATTTCAACCATGCCTTCATTCCAATTTTTTACCATGCTTTTGGTAACCGAGGGCTTCCATCTATAAAGGTGCTCAATATAGCTTTTGATTTCACCCTTCTTCAGGATGTTCTAGACCTTAGTTCTTCTCTTCCACTTCTGAGCCTCATCCTCTGGCTCCCTTTTGTGATGTTCCCCCACCATGGTGTTCTCCTTGCCTTTGTCTTTGTAATCGAAAGCCTTCTAAACTTGCAAGTTTTTGACTCCCCTCATTTTCTTGCCACTTTTATCCTCCTTAATAATTTGCTTCCCTTTCATGGTACTAGACATGGGTTGATGGATTTTGTAGATATGGAAAGTATGATAGATATCGTACTTCCACACCTTCACTTTGTGTATTCCCCATAAAATATTGATTACCATTTTAAGTTCACACATGTTAGTACTAACCTCAACCCACAGACAACTAACTTTCATTATGATATTTATTTATTCCCAATCTACCTAGGATACAATCCCTCTCAATGAATTCATTAACTTCTAATGGGATGTCATATCCATCTGTCCACTTGGCCACCTCATTATGCTTAACACCCCAATTTTCCAAACTGTTTGCCACAGTGTTGGCCTCACGGTACTCGTGTGCCACATAGGTTTTTTCAAAATTCTGGAGGTCCTAGATGCATTCCCCTATGATATTGACCATCATCCACGTCGAATTATTCCTACCAATAGGCAATCAATAATATTTTTGGAGTCTCCTTCTAACTAGAGAAAATTAACTCCCATCTCCTTAACTAATTTGATAGTTTGATGAGCCACAATAGCCTCAACATAATGATTGGTTTGGCTCCCAATAGGGGTAGCAAAGGTCACAATACCCTTTCCATGCTCATTTCTTATGATGCCTCTCACCCCAGCTCTTCTCGGGTTACCTTGAGCAACCCCATCAAAATTGGCCTTGAACTAGCCCTTAGGTAGGAGAGACCAACTGCATCCCTTTCTTTTATCTTGGACCTTATAATTAAGAGTGGTAATGGGACCCTTAGAATTTGTGTAATTTTCCAATAGAGCATTTAAATATTTATGGAAAACCACCTTCGCATTTGACTCCTTGTCCTTGAAGATGTGGTTGTTCCTCTCCTTCCATACTCCCCAATAAACATGGGGTGAGGCCCAAATCCATAAAGTCTTGGAGTCCTTAACATCCAACCTAGATTTCCATTGAACAAAGAGCTCCATTATGTTGGAGGGGAAAGAGTAGGATAGATTAAAAAAAGACAAGAGAAGAGACCATATAGGTAAAATGAAGGGGCAATGCAAGAACAAATGATCAACACTCTCACTATTATTTTTACATAAAATACACATAGTGTGCATCATGTTTCCTCTTTTGGTGATGTTGTCCATAGTGAGGATGCAGTTTTGGAGAAGGGTCCAAAAGAAGAAGTTGATCTTTAGAATAAGGCCAGGGAACTAGGTTTTAGCCCAGACCAGGGTTTGGTCCTGTAAATGTTGAGACTCATAGCCTGAGGCCACAGAATAAAGACCATTCATTGTTCCCCCCAAACAATAGCATCTTGATTGTGAGATAAAAAAATATGTTTGATCAGGTCCATCAGCAACTTCAAGTCCTCTGAAACCTCAGATAGGTCAATCCACCTATTGTGGAATTTATAGTCACTCACACTACTCCCATATCTTTCAATGTAGACATTGGCCCATCTATAGAAATCCTCATTCTCCCATAGGGGACCAGAGCTAAGCCAATCATCCAGCCAAAAGTTGATATCTTCACCATTTCCCATAGACCACTTGGCTTTGCCAAAAGCTAAGTTCTTAGCTTGCATTAGACCATTCTAGATGAAGGATCCATAAGGGTGAGTCTCTCTGTTGATGAACTATTTAAGACTAAGGTGTTAGCATATTTAGATAATAAAATATCTCCCCATTCACCAATGTTGTTGAAAATTCTCCAAATCTATTTAGCTTGAAGGGCGGTGTTAAACTGTTTCAGTTTGTAGATCCCCAAACCACCATGTTTCTTAGATTTGCAAATAGAGTCCCAAGCCACCAACGGGTATTTCTTGCTATCACCAGGCCTTGACCACATGAAGTTCCTTTGAATTTATTCAAGGTGGGAAGCCACCTTAGTAGGAATAGAAAAAAGGCTAAGGGCATAACTGGGTAAGTTTTGAAGAGTAGATTTGATCAAAATAACTTTGTTTGCCTGGCTTAAAGTAATGCCTTTCCATCTAGCAAGCTTCCTATTGAATCTGTCCACAAGATTGTCCCAGAAAGATTTGGGAGGCTTAAGCCCCAAGGGAAGCCCTAAATAAGTAGATGGGAACTTATCAATCTCACACCCCAAAATATCAGCAATCTTCTTCTCTCTTATAGCCATCATATTGAAGAAAAAGACCAAGCTTTTATCCCAATTAATAAGCTGGCCTGAGGCCCTAGAGTAAGTATCCAAGGATTTTTTTATAGATCTAGCTTCCTTCATAGACTATTCACCCCCTATAATTGCATCATCAACAAACTGCTAGTGAGTAAAAATAGAAGGGCCAGAGGAAGGTTTCAGACCCACTAGATCCTCTCTTCTCCTGTTGGAGTGAATGAGCCTGCCAAGGCCTTCAGCCAGAATGATAAAGAGGATGGGGGATAAAGGATTTCCCTAGTGGAGACTCTTGGATGGTTTTAAAAAATCAGAGGGGGCACCATTCACAAGGACAACAAAAGTAGGAGTAGAAACCAGTTGGGAGAACAACTACCTCACTTTAGAGTTGAAACCAAAAGCCTCAAGAATACTATCCAAAAACCCCTAGTCCACCCTATCATAAGCCTTAGAGAGATCTAGCTTGAGAAGAAAACCCTCATGTTTCCCTACTTCCAAAGAATGGATAACCTTATGGACTTCCATAATGGAATCTAGAATTTGTCTACCAGGGACAAAGCTTGACTATTGGGGAGAAATAATAGTCGACAAGGTGCTGATAAGTCTATTGCGAAGAACTTTTGCAAAAGCCTTATAAAAGGAATTTTAGAGACTAATGGGCCTAAAAGAACTAAAGGTAGCCACCCCAACAAGCTTAGGAATGAGAACAAGAAAGGTGACATTAATTTCTTTCAAAAGGTCTCTAGCACTAGAGAATTCCTAGATAGCTTGAACAATATCATCATGAATGATATCCTAGTACGGCTGAAAGAAGAAGGTGGGGAAGCCATCAAGGCCAGGGGCCTTCTCGATTGGGAGATCAAAAACAACCTTTTTAATTTCCTTATACTTGGGGATGGCTAGTAAGTCCCAATTCTAATTGTTACCAATGATTTTAGGGATGGATTTGATAACCTCATTCTAATCCTCCATAACCAAGTTGAGGTCTTTAGAGAGCATCGCAGAGGAATACCTAATGACCTCCTCAGCAATCAGATTATCATCTTTAAAAGTCTCATTCCCCTTTTTAATCTCGCTGATTCATTTAAAATTAATAGTTATGAAGATTAAATAAATGTAATTAAATTTTTTATAATAATGATGATTTTAAATTTAAATGAAAAAAACTTATTTTATAAAGTCTCCAATATATTCATTTACAATTTGAATAGGCTTATATATAATCTATTCATCTTGAAATGGTAATATCTTTTATTTAAAAAAAATCTTCTCTTGTTTTTTAAATCTTTCTATGGAGTTATAGATAAAGTACACATTTTCCAATATTATGGTGCAACTTTAAAAGCTAACATAATTGACTAAAACAAGTCTATAATATATAGTATAAAAATATCAATCGAACAAAAGGTGTAAGAAGAGTCAAATAGGTAAAATAGAAAGAAACATGTATACAATATAATATAAAAATATCAATCAAACTAAAGATGTAAGATAAAAATATTAATCAAACTAAAGATTTAAAAGGAGTCAAATAGGCAAAACAAAAAGTAAATTTGGATGATACATAAGTTTCCCTAAAATCTTTTAATTAGAAATCTTTGAAATGTAACTATGTTATATTATAAAATTTAATTAATGAAATACAAAATTATTTTATTAGATTTATGAATATAAATGTCAAAATAAATCATATTAATTTTATTACTATATACTAAAATTTGAAATTTAAAATTTATTTCAATATAAACAAATGTAAAAACATTTTTACATATCTAAAATAAATAATATTTATTTAGGCAAATGTGGGCGAGCCATTGAATATATTATTTTTACTAAAACTAGTTCAAGAGCTCAACTGGGAGAGAACCAGAAAGAAAACCCAGCATCGTCGCAATATTTACAAGTATTAAACATCGATATATTACAACATTTTATATTGATGGACGTAAACAAAATTACAAAATGAGGGTCAACTTCAAAAATATTTCGGCCAAATGGGCATGAAGGTCCCAAACTCGACCAAAAATACAAAATGATTATAAACATACCATTTGTCAGAAAGTCCCCCAAACAGAATACCTTAAAACTTTAAAATTTTAATTCCTCCATATCCTCACAAGAAACAACATCAACAAAAGTTGAGGTCGAACCAATTTGTAGATAATGTCCCTACCTAGAAACGAAACTTGTCACTATTGCAACCTCCCAACCTGATCCTGAACTAGCAGCAACATCAACTGTAGCATCTGTGACAGAGGTTTTTGCCAATGCACCTGACTAGTAATGACTATGTCATCTTGCAAATCAAAACCAAACACTTGGAGAGCACCTAATTATAAATTATTAATATATAACTATATTCAGTTTTAATTATTAATAATAACTTATAATCATAATAATAAAAATATTTGTATACTTTTAATAAAATATATATTTTTACTTAGTCAAAATAAATAGTAAATGTACTTACAACAAAATAAACATCATAATAATTTCAATAAGTTACAATATAAATATAATCCATAATATGTTATTATTATTTTACACTAATAATTTGTAACCATAATAATAAAATTTATGTATATTTTAATAAAAAATAATTTTACTTATCTAAAATAAATAATAAATATTATAAAAAATTAGACTTTACAAAAACATAAACATCATAATAGTTTTAAATAACAATAATCTAATTTAAAAGTTACAATTAAAACTAAAGTAAAAGGACACTTTGGTGGAAGTGACAAATATAATATATGGAATTAATAGTACATTTCAATTTTTTTTGACATTGCAGTATATATGTCAAAAAGGTGCATTCCATCTGATGGGCATGGGGCATGGCAGTCATAGGCTAGTGCAAATATGTTGCACCATAGCTAGTGCCAGTGGCTAAAGGACATTCACAAAATACAAGGTTTGTACATGCCTTTATCAGTACCCACCAAACCATGGACTATATTGAGTATGGATTTTGTATTAGGTCTGGATTTTGTATTGGGTCTCCCACACACTCACCGAGGTAATGATTATATTTTTGTGGTTGTTGATTGCTTTTCAAAAATTGTCCACTTTATTTCTTGTAAAAAGACCAACGATGCAACTAGAATAGTAGAACAATTCTTCTCAAAAGTTGTTCATTTACATGGCCTTCCAAAGACCATTACCTCTAATAGAGACACTAAGTTCTTGAGTCATTTCTGGAGGACTCTCTGGAGGAAATAAGGAACAAAGTTACAATTTAGTAGTGCCTATCATCCTCAAACTTATGAACAAATAGAGGTAGTCAATTAGAGTTTGGGAAATCTGTTACACTGCATTATGGGTGAGAAACCTAAACAGTGGTACTTGGCATTGCCCTAGGTAGAATTTTCCTATAATAGTTCTATTAACAGATCCACTGGAAAATCTCCATTTCAAATTGTCTATGGTCGAAATCCTCAAGGTGTTATAGATCTTGTGTTACTTCCCTTGGGAGATAGAATTAGTAATGCTAGAGTTGTCTTTGCTAAACACCTTCACTAGCTCCAACAAGATGTCAGACAAAAGTTACAGGATAGTAATGTGAGTTACAAGATTGTTGCAGATGCTTTTCAGAGACACTAGTGACTTAGTGATGGTTTACTTCAGGCATGAATGATTTCCTACAGGAACATATCATAAATTGAAGTATAAAAAGATTGGGCCTTGCAAAATCATCAAAAAGTTTATGAGGTTAGCTTATCAACAAATCTTGGCATCGCCCATGTTTTTAATGTTTCTAATTTATACACATTCCATGGAGATGTTCCAAGTGCAAATGACATCCAGGGAGTGGATTGGCAACACCACCTTCCCAATAAGAAGAAGGAAAAGATTGCCAAAATTCTTGATAAGTAGACTACCTCCACAAGGCATGGCCAACATAAGAGATACCTGATACAGTGGGACAGGTTACCTGAAATAGAGAGTACATGGTTATCTAAGTGAGTAGTAATGCAGTTAGATCCAAAAAAATTGCAGCAATTCATAGACAACCACTTCCAGGAGCTGTGTTTCTTTCAAGAAGGGGAGAATGATGCATCAACTTCCAAGAGTCATAAATTTTGACTCAGATGTTGGTTTTGGCTAAAATTTTACATGCAATTGCATGAGGAGGAGTTATTTGGATTGCCAATCCAGCTTAACTCAATAGGTGATCATTTTGACATTTTTTTGAGAGCTTGAAATATCATCTTGGCCTCCGAAATTGGATTTTTGTGTTTTTTTCTAATTTTTTAGAAGGGTTTTTTTGTAGTAAATTTGAAATCATATTCTTGATTTTGTAGATTAGTTGGCAATTCATCTTGCCTTAGTTGGGGGTTTTTCTTGGGAAAAATAAGGATTCATAGGATGGGTTTTGAAAATTACCAAAAATGGAAATATCTATTTTCCCAAAAATTTGCCAAATATGGTAATTTTCGTAATTATAATAAGGGGTTGTTTTCTTTCATTGTAGAGGTAGAGTAGAGTTTGAAAAATTTAATAAAAAATCTGGTATTCTAAACTTCTGTGTTGTGTAATTTTCTAAGTTATTGTTTTGAAAGGTTTAGGCTATATCATCTTGATACCAAACCAAAATATTAATACCTTTACAAGGCCTAGTATATATTTGGATACCAACCCTACATGGTCAACTTTAAAAATGTTCTGAAAACATGTTTTTGACATGTTATATTTTTTTTGCTTCAAACATGTACCTAATAACCTTTTTTCACCCAATTTTGATGAAATAAAAAGGGTTTCTTAAGAATGTTCTTAGATTTCCATAAATGTAATTTATATCAAGTTAAAATTTCACTAAGTAATTATTACTTATTTTATAATGGAGTTATGTATAAAGTGCTAATTGACACATTGATTGAAAAATATCTATAACTTTCAAATGGTACAACATTTCTAAAATCCAAAAGATGTATCGCATTCTATGCTTCTTCTACTATAAGGAAAAAATAAGAAAAATTAAATTTTGTGGGGTTTTGAATTAGTTAAGGTTGTTAAACATAAGAGTTGTTTTATTCCAAAAATACTACAGTAAATAATTCATAATTAATTAATTATTTAGAATAAAAATACCCAAAAATATGTGTCACATCTAGGCATGCGTCTACTTCTTATATCTAGAATTTTATTTAAAAATATTATCATCTAATTTTGATTAAGGTGGTCAAACATACATCTACTTCTTATTTTTGTCCTAAAAATTTTGTACTATTGCATTAAAATTCAAAATTTTGATCAATCATTTTTTTTTTTTTTCAAATAAGGTCTATTATTTTAGAAACTAAATTCTATTTCTTAGATACACTTTTCTCTCAACTTTTCTATAAAAAGTTCATAGCAAGTTGGAAATTGTACATCAAGTTGACGTAACCCTATTTTGCTGATTTTTCATTGCCACTTAAGGGCATAGTTTGGTTCAAGGTTAACTTTAAGAAACCCCCCTCCAGAAATAGATATAAATTATTGACAAATCTTTCATTATTTTGAAAAACTAAATTATTTTTATTGGTGAATTTCTTAATTATTTTTATTTTAAATATTATTTACATTGGCGATTATTTTGGAATCATAAATTTTGAGTAGAAAATATTGGCAAATCTCAATAATAATAGGAAGTTTGCTAATCATCATGAAATATTACAAATCAAAATTGAACATATTTTATCTCATGGAAATTATGAGGATAATTACATTATATTTTAAATCAATAGTGAAAACTTAATATTGGTAATATATCCCTAAAGTAACTAATAATTATGATAATTATTAGTGAATTAATTTTAATTTCTTTTATAATATATAATATTTAGGTGAATCAAATCTAACCATGTATCGAATATTGTGGTGAATCTTTGAGATTAATTTTTTTAATAAAATAAATTAACGAGCGATTTTAAATATTTTAGAACTAACTTTAATAAAAATGTGGTGATTTAGGTTGCATTAAATCTTAATTTATTAGCCAAATTACTAGCAAAATATTTCTAAAATTCACAAAATCATGAATATTCACCACTAAAAAATACCCTAGTTTGGTTGACCATGATCCCACACATACCCATAGTAAATAATTTTTATCTAATGTTAAAAACATACCTATTCAATTATGTCAAACTAAATTATGACAATTCCTAATATTTATAATGAGAAATTTAGCTCTAACATTTAAGAAACTTTATAATATGATGTATAAGTTATATAATTGTAATGATTGATAATTAAAAAGCTATGGATTAACAACATATTACTAATCTGATGGGATCACCATTTAGTGTGTTGGTTAAGTGGTGTTGATATTGTTGTTCTTGACCAAGTTCAAACCTCTAATGGGTTATTGTGATTATAGGCTTGTGTGTACACTAATCTGATGTGCTTGTCATTTTAGGCATCAACTTTTTAATAAGAGTATGAGGTCCCCTATTTGTGGCCTCACTAGTTCATAGCTCTAGGCAAAAATCATTTCTTGTCGATCCATATGTATATTTTTTTCAGTGTCATTGGTCACATTAGAAATTTTACTAGGCACTTTAAAATTTATTAATTTGTAAGTCTAGAGGTATCATTTTCTAAATAAAGTAGTTGAATAATCAAATAATATTTTATGATATAAATTCACTAAATTAATAACAATAAGAAAAATTATATTTATTGAATCAATAGTAGTTTCCAAGTAGTTTAAATATATCAATATTTTTCTAATTGATTCATATAAATTAAGAAAGGAGAATGCAATCTTAAATTTCACTCTTAACTCCAATTCCATTGCAAATTAGGTAACTAATACCAAATCTTTCCACTATTTTTGGCATCTACTATATTTTTATTTTGTTATAATTAATGATGTAATGATGGTAAGAAGAAAGATGATTTGACTGCATGATGATCAGTTATTGTGTTGTCATTGATGTTAACAATTGGCCTAGTATTCCTAGTATATTGCGATGCATAATTATGGAGAATTGAGTAACTATTAGGTGTGTATGATCATCAAGAGATCATTGGGGCCATCTCTTGATATGCATATGTTGACTGTTGGTGTTAAGGACATGAGTACTTGATGATTGGTGAAGTGATAAATGATGGGTTATTGGATTGGTTTGTCAAATCCATGATGAATGAAGTGAAATGAGTGTAGTAAGATGTCCAACAAAAATTGAAGGTAATATAGTTATGATAGAAACTTATTATCATGATAGGTAAATCATGTCTAGGTTGGAAAGATGATAGATATAATAGTTTCATGTTAGACAAATGACTGAAAAGTTGTGATAGATAGGTTAAAGAAGTAACAAACAAGTTAACAAGGAATGATTTCTTGAGTGACAATTGGTTACCTATAATCATTGATAGTTGATAAGGTTTCAATGAATTGGGATAATTCATTTTTAGTCTAGTGATGTGGATGTACATGTAGAGGTGATGATCTATCACCAAAAATAATTGAGATTGAGTCTGTGGAGAAGATTCTAGAGGAAGTTCATTACAGGTCAAAACATGTTTGACCTGTAGCACATAATAATATTAATTAGTTGGAGTGGTCATGTAAAGTGATTTTTAACATAAGATATCATTGTATGGTGGTTAGATTTGAGTGGGATATTTAAACTTTATAATAGTAATACATTTAGGATTTGGTTAAGTTGGCAAAAGAAAAAAAATTGATATAAATAGGAGATGTTTATTATTGTTGATTGTGATCCAATTTGTGTTAGTGAAGAAGTGGAAGGTGTGGTTAGGCTAGGAAGAAAAGAAGTGAGTTGAGAAGAGAAAGAGATCTTAATCGGATCTGATCAAGCAAAGGCAGTGCTATTTAGCAGATTAATCTTTCTATTATTTCCTAACAGATGCATCAAGTGAAATCCCTTAACTAGGTGGATCCTAACATGTCCTTATTATAAATCCTTTAACTAGACAACACAATAGCTAGTGCTAAAAGTCATTTATCAAGAATACTTCTAACAAGATACAATTCCTAACAAGGATAGAGGTAAATCCCCTAATAGGGTGGTACCTAATAGTTTCTTTGTAAACTCCTAACAAGGTTAATCTTCTAATAGGGTGTACTTGAGAAAATTTTTAGTTATTTATGAGTACTAATCCCCTAGTTATTTTTATCTAAGTTGGGTTTACACATAACTAAAATATCTATGTCAAATGTGTAAATGATTATATGTGATGGATTTGTGTATTTGATACATTTATGTTGATTATCTGTTAGAGGTTTAAAAGGAAAATTAAAATAAAAAATAGTTGATTGTTGATTCACTCTTCTTTCTATAATCTAATTACTTAGGACCAATAATTGGCATCAGATTCTTGGTCCTCTATTATGGTGACACTTAACAACTTGAGGTAAATATCCAAGATGATGAAGAAGGAGGCTCCTAAGTTTTTAAGAGAAAACTATCTAGTATGTTGTGGAATGATAAAAAACTATCTCACAGGTATGGGAGAATAATATTAAAATTATGTTGTCACATGATATGTTACTCATGTAGGAACTCTTAATCTAGTTCATTTGAGGTTACAAAAAGAACACACAACTATAATAGATGCAATAGCAAGCACTCTTTTAGATGCAAAATGCATTGATGTTGAAGACTTGGACACAACCTAGGATATGTGGGAGAAATTTAAGACATATTATGGAGACCCACATGTAAAAATGAAAAAGAGGTTGAAAACTTAAAAGGAAGATTTGATGAGATGAGGATGATGCAGAATGGAAACATCAAGTAGTACATCTAAAGGATAAAATATGTAGTTGTTTCTGTTAGAGATGTTATTGATGTAACACTTGTGGAAGATGATGTGATAAGTGCAATTATTAGAGCCTTGTTTCCTAAATATTATATTAGAGTCTCATCTATTCAAGAAGTTAGATCTATAGGTATTGGAGTAGTCACTTTAGATTGATTTCTAGGAAAGTTGACAAATTTTGTGTTGACTAACTTTAATAATAGTATGCCTATGATAAAGATGCATTCGATGAATATGTAAATATTTATCCTATAAGAAAAAAGAGGGATAGTTTAAGCACTTCATATGTTTATGATTATGATTATATCTAAACTAAAGAAAATAAAAGGTGTAACTAGAAGTATTACTTGTGAGAAGGTTTCCTAGAGGAAGTGACAAGTACAAAGGTATCCTACATTTGAAGTGCTTTAATTGCAAGAAGATTGGGCATCTCTCTTTTATATTATCTTGAAAAGGAAAGAAGGAAAAGGAAAACAAGTCTAAGGAAAATAAGAAGTCTTTCTACATTGTAGAAGAAGTTGTTATTGATAAAGAGTCTTATGGAAAATAAGAAGAGATTATGTTTGTTGCAATCAAAAAAGATCCTACTAAAGGTGATGAGAGGACTTTTATCTCCAACATGAGCCATAATGAAAATTGGATAATTGAGAGTGGTATTTCACATCACATGATTGGTGATAAAATAAAATTTATTAGAATGGAAGAATATGATGGAGGATCGATTAATTATGGAAACAATAGTCCCCATGTTGTGAAAGGTAAAGGTACTATTGTTTTGAATCATAAAATACACTACCAAGATGTCTATTTTGTAGTAGGATTAAAATAAAATATGTAAGTGTTTCTCAACTAAATAGTAAAGGATACAAATTGGAGTTCAACAAAGGATTATGCAAGATTGTTGGAAAATATAGAGATTTGATTGGTAGTGGTGAAAAAACAAGAGGTAACATATTCCAACTGAATTATACTATTTAAAGTTGTTTGATTGGTATGGTTGTAGAACAAAAGTTATGACATGTCAACTTTGATAATTTGGTCAAAGAAATTAAGATAAAAGTAGTAAGAGGATTGCCTAATCTAGAGAAACCAAACAATGCAATGTGAAAATAATGTTATCTTGGGAAGTTAACATATTCTAGATTTATCAATAAAAGTTACACTTTTGAAGGTATTCTAGACATAGTTCACCCTGATCTATGTGGTCCTATAGGAACTAAAAATTATAATGGAGACATGTATTACATGTTATTTGTAGATAATTTTTCTAGAATGATATTGGTTATATCTCTAAAGTATAAATTAGAAGTATTGTATACATGTTCAAGACCTTCAAAGCTAGAGTAGAAAGAGAAATTGATAAGAAGCTAAAATATTTGAGATCAAATAGAGGAGGTGAGTTCACTTCACATGAATTTATTGTATACTGTGAGGAAAAAGGAATCGAAAGGAAAATTTTAGCTCCCAAGACATCTCAAAAAAATGGAAATACTTGAAGAAGACATGTAGGTCAATCATTGATTGTACAAGATCAATGATATTCTAGAAAGGTGGTTCTAAAACCTTTTAGAGAGAAGCAATGAGCACTTTAGGACACATTGAACATAGAGCAACTTAGGAAAGGTACACATAAAACACCCTATAAACTATAGTATGCAAGATCACCCAATGTGAGTTACTTCAAAGTACTTGGAAGAAAATGTTGCATAATATTGAGATAGTTTCTTAAGCAAGTTTGATTTTGAAGGAATATTCCTAAGCTATTCCACTAAGAAAAAAGATTACAAGTGCTTCAAAAACAAGACAAATAAGATGATAGGAAGTGAAAATGTAATAATTTACGAGTACTAAAAACATAATAATGACAAAAAGGAAATAGAAGACTAAAGAGGATTTGTCTATATGTATCTAGTTTTAAGCAAAATGTTATAGCTCAACTAGTGGTAGAACAAGAGAATGCACAAGAATCATTCCAAGAAGTCGAGGAAGCTCCTAGAGAAGAATTGACCTATTATAGACATATGTTTAACGAAATTATTCCCTAGATCAAATAATATATGAAAAGAATGCTAGTGTACTAGAAAGAAGAAAGGAAAGAGAAAGTACACTTATTTTTTATCTCTGTTTGAACAAAAAGTTTTAGAAGATCCTTTAAAGTAAGAAGATTGGGTAAAGGTGATGAAGGAAGAATTGGAACAAATTGAAAAGAACTAAAAATGGACTTTATTACCCATACCTGTGTTAATAATGTAATGGATTTTCATAAATAAGATGGATGGAATAGGTGAAGTGGTCAAGGATAAGGCTAGGCTAGTTTACAAAGGTTATGCATAAGAGAAAGGACTATACCATGGAGAGAATTTTGAACCTGTGGATAGACTTGAAGGGGTAGGGATATTACTCACATTTTCTACTTTAAAATGTTTTAAAGTCTATCAAGTAGATGTCGATACATCATTTCTGAATGGTATATTAGAAGAAAAGGTTTACAAAAAACAACATGTAAAGGGTTTTCCAATTTAGAAGGGAATAACATGGTGTGCAAGTAGCAAAAGGACTTGTATGGATTGAAATAGGAACCTAGAGAAAGGTATGGAAGATTTCATTCATACTTGATGAAGATTGCAATCAAAATGACATGTGACATCAATAATATGCACCTTAAGGTAGAAAATGATAACAAATAGCTAACTGCAAAGATATTGTTTGATGAAATTATCTTTGGAGATAATGATGTGATGAGTATTTCTTTCTCAAAAGAAATAAAGAAAGAATTTGAGATGATTATGATTAGTGAGATTCTTCATAGGTTTGCAAATATACCAACTCAAGATGGTATTTACATCAATCAAACTAAATATATAAACAAGATATTGAAGACATTAGGTCTATATGGGTCAAAACTAGTTGGAACTCCAATGGTAACAAGTTGCAAGCTATACAAAGAAGATGATTCTAATGTAGTGGATGAGATACTATATAGATCCATGATAGGTAAGCTACAATATATAGTGGATAGAAGACTACATATAACATAGGTAGTTGGATTAGTAGCAAGATTTTTCTCTAATACAAAAGAATCCCACTTTATTATAGTTGAGAGAAACTTCAAATATCTCAAAAGAATTGAGGAATATGGATTATAGTATGGACATCAAGGATATTTCACATTACATTTATGCAATGATGTTGATTTGGAAGGTCATGTGGATGATAGGAAGAGAAAAAGTGGTGGAGTGTTCCTTTTCGGTGAAAGACTTGTTTCATGGACAACTAAGAAATATAATTGTGTATCTTAGTCAATAGATGAAGATGAATATGTGGAAGTTGAAATTAATTGCACACACATAATATGGTTTAAAGAAATTTTTGGAAGAAATACAAGAGAATATGGATGAACTTGTAGTTGTTTGTTGTAATAATAGAAGTTCTATAAACATTTCAAAGAATCTAGTGATACACTCTAAGACAAAGAACATAGTAATCAAGTATCATGATCTTAGAGAACATGCTCCATTAAATGAAGTGAAGTTGGGGTATGTACCAACCAAGGAATAGTTAGTAGACATATTTACAAAGCCACTACCTAAGGTTATGTTTGAGTACCTAAGGAGTAGGTTAGGGGAAATTCCCTTAGCAGATTTGAATTAGTAGAAGATGCATTTGTATCAATTCAAGTGCATTCATTGATAATCGTATGCTTTGAATTGATGTTTAGAGGCTACTCCTTATGGGAAGTGTTTGAAGATTAAAAAGGTGTGTACTAGAAATATAAAGCTTGCAAAATAGCTAATGGGAAAGTATTGACACCTTTGGTATTGATGTCAAAGGGTGAGAAAGTCACTTCATTAGAATCAAGTGATAATGGAAGAGAATAAAGAAATAATTCATGGGAGAGAGTGACTTCATCATATTAGAGATTAATTTGAAATGCAAGGACTGATTTGTGTGAATAGGGAAGTACATTGAAAGAGGGAGAATATTTTAAAGATAGAAGTAAAAGTTAAGTACAAAAAAAATTAGAAAATATTTGTTTCCAATTTATGTTTCTGAACAAGAAGTCAATCCAAGCATAGCTTGTATTTTTATCAATGAAAAAGTGGGGATTGTTGTCATAACTAATAATGTGATTATGGTAAGAACAATTATGATTTAATGTATGTTGATCAACTATTGTGCATTAATTTATGTTAACTATTAACCTAGTATTCCTGGAATATTTCCATGAATAATTATGGAGCATTGAGTAAGGATCAAGTGTTAATGATCAGACATGAGAGATTATTGGGGCTATCTCTTATGATGCATATGTTGGATTTTATTATTAAGGAAGTAATTAAGATGGTTTTTGAAGTGTGTAACTTCTAGAATAGTTAGTGAAAAATGATGGGGAATTTTATTGGTTTATGACGCAGGGAGATGTGAGTAACTAAGGCCAATTGGCACACTCAACTACCCAAACCACCTTGCAAGAGTTGACACAATGGAAGAAAACACAAAAGAGAATAGAAACATAGATAGAGAGGACAATATTCTTTATTGTTTCATGAAAATATCATCATACATGCCCAGCTATAAGGCCTTCTAGGTAGGCCTTCTGGGTTACGACCAGATACAAAATACATTCAACCCAAGATCTATATTCAAGTTCAAATTCAAGACATATGTGAACTTCTACCTCCAAGATGATCCACCTAAGACTCCTCTACCAAAATTAATGATTAATAATCTACCCAAGATCCCTAATTACACTAATCTAAGCCAAAAGTTGACCAAGAATGCTAAAAACTAAAATTAAATACTTGAAGAGCCACAAGTTGGCCTCCAATAGAAATTAAATGTCCAAAAATTGATACCCGAGAAAAATTGTGATAACTCATAGCTCCAATTGAATTAGAACTTGTGCTTCAAACCAAAGGTATCATTTTAGGTACTGTATAACCGCTTAATCTTGCTAGGCCGATTCATTAAGGATATCTTCATATTCATCTTTGAAGTCACACATAGAAAACTATTGCACAAACTGCCAGAAATTGATAGTCCAAGAGAATTGCCATATCTCCCAACTTATAATGAATTAGAATTTGTGATCTTAACCAGAGATAGTAATCTAGGCTCTCTTAAATAATTGATCTTTGTGTACTCTAATTTATTGTGGAAAATTAGTTACATAGCCTGCAACTGGCACCCAGAAACTAGAAAAACATAGTTACAGCAACAAGGTAAAAATGACTCAAAACTGAAAACATGTAGGATAGCAGTGCAACCCAGGATGCTAGTACATTAGATAAATAGGGTTGGAAGAAATGATTCTATTGAATCATTGAGGTGTCACAACCTGAGCTAAATCCAACTCAAATTGAGAGATCCATGAGGCATCTTCCATAGGTCTATTCTTCCACTTCACCAAATATTCATAATAGTCCTTTCCTCTTGTGCTTTTACCAACTTTTTGATCCAATATCTATTCAACCTCTTCAATTTCCTTCTTAGGATAATCATCAAGTACAACAAATTTATCATCTAACTCATGATACTTATCTAGATTAGCAACATTGAATATAGGAGATATATCCATGTCTTTATGTAACTCAACTTCATAAGCATTTCCACTATTAAACTTCTTCAAGATCTTACAAGGTCCAAACTTTGTCATCTTCATCTTACTGTATGTTCCAATAGGAAATCTTCATTTATTCAAATGAACCATCACCTCATCACCAACTTGAAAATCATGATGTCTCCTAGATGGATCAACATTCTCTTTATGCTTCTAATTAATTTGTTCGAACTTCAACTTCACTTCCTTATGCAAAGAATCCATAAAATAAAAAAATTCTTCTCCTATAGCACTTCTCTTCTCTTCACTAGAAACATCTCTTAAATCTTACACTCCTCTAGGCTTTATTCCTATAACAATTTGAAAAGGTGTCTTTCTTGCACTTCTATTCACAAAATTATTATATGTAAATTCAACTTGTGCCAATACCATCTACCAATTACTTGGCTTATTCCCAACTAAACATCTCAGAAAATTACCCAAGCTTCTATTCACAACCTCTATCTATCCATCAATCTATGGATGGAATGTAGAACTAAACTTCAACTCAGTAACCATCTTCTTCCACAATGTCTTCCAAAAATAACCAACAAACTTACTATCTCTGTCATAAATAATACTTCTTGGTAGTCCATGTAATCTCACAATTTCTTTAAAGGAAAGTTCAACAACATGCTCAACATCTGATGTCTTCTTACATGGTATGAAATGAGCCATCTTAGAAAATCTATCCACTACAATAAATATAGAATCATACTCCTTCACTGTCTTAGGCAATTCAAGAACAAAATCAATATTGATGTCTCTCCAAGGTTTCTCAAGAATAGTAATAGGTGTATACAAACTAGTATTTTGACTTACTCCTTTAGAAACTTGACAAACTCCACAACTCTTGATGAATTTTTGAACATCCTTATACATCTGTGGCCAATAATACTTCTCTTTCAACAAACTCAATGTCTTATCAATTCCAAAATGTCTAGCCAATCCACCCCTATGCTTTTCCTTAATCAGATTCAACCTCATAGAACCTCTAGGAATACACAAATGAATACCTTTGAACAACATACATTCTTGAATAAGATATTCATCATACTTACTAATGTGATCTATCAGATTTTGTGCTCTACAATCTCTCCATGCCTCATAAAAATTAGGATTAACATCATACAAGTCTTTCATTTCATCAAAACCAAGAACTTCAACCTTCATTTTGGTCAACAAACAATGTCTTGTACTCAATTCATTAGCAACTTTGTTAGTAACTCCACTCTTACACTTAATCACAAATGTAAAACTCAGTAAGTACTCAACCCACTTCATATGTCTCTGATTCAATTTATGTTGACTTCTCAAGTACTATAAAGCTTTATGATCAATATACAACACAAACTCCTTAGGAATCAAATAATGTCTCCACTTCTTCAATGCTTGAATAATAGCATAAAAATCTTGATCATAAACAAAATACTTCCTTTTAGCATCATTCAACTTCTCACTAAAGAAAGCAACATTTTTACTTTCTTGACTTAATACAACTCCTATTGCATTACCACTTGCATCACATTCAACTTGAAATACCTTATTGAAATCAGGCAAAGATAGTACAGGTAACTCAGAAACCTTATGTTTCAAACTCTCAAAACTCTTATCAGCTCTATCTGTCCACTTGAATTCTTTTTTATCTTCTCTCATTGTCTCAATCATAGCATTACAAACAACACTAAAATTATTTATAAACTTTTTGTAAAAACTAGCCAAACCATGAAATGATCCTACCTCACTCACATTATTAGGTGTAGGCCATTCTAAAATTTATTTAACCTTCTCAGGATCCATCTTCAAACCATCAGCAAAAATAAGAAATCCCAAATATTTGCATAAAAGAACACTTTTTTAGATTAATCAACAACTTATCTTCTTTCAACCTCTACATTACTTGTCTAACATGCTCAAGATGTTCTTTCTTAGTCTTGCTAAATATTAAAATTCCATCCAAATAAAGAATCACAAACTTACCCAAAAATATTTTCAGAACTTCATTCATCAACCTCATGAAAGTACCAAGTGCAAGTCAAACCAAAAGTCATAACCAACCATTCATACAAACCATCTTTTGTCTTGAAAGTAGTCTTCCATTCATCAGCTTCTCTGATTCTGATATGATGATAGCTACTCTTCAAATAAATCTTGGTAAAATACTTTGCTCTACTCAAAAAATTCATGATGTCATCTATCCTTGGCATAGGAGACCTATATTTCACTATGATCTTGTTAATAGCTCTAGAATCAGTACACATCCTCCATTCTCCATTCTTTTGAGGTGCTAATACAATAGGTACAACACATGGACTCAAAATTTCTCTAATCAAACATTTCTGCAACAACTCATGCACTTGTCTATTAAGTCCTTCATTCTCTATAGGTGTCAATCTATATGGTGCTTTGTTCGGAAAACTAGCTCCAAGAATTAGATCCATACAAGGACTTATACTTCTCACTGGTAGTAAACTATTAGGAATATCTTCATCAAAAATATCTTTATACTCATTCAACAATTCTGTAATTTCTTCTAGTACTTAACTACCACTATTTGTTGTCACTCAATCATTACTACCCAAACTCGGTCCTCTAGGAACTATGGAAAAACAAAATTGATTCTTCTTCACTTATTTTTTTAATTGCTTTCCATTAACCATGTAAACTTTTATTGTAGTACAATTAACCTCATTTGGACTTTCAATCAAAGGCAACAATATTTGCTTCTTCCCATTCACCCAAAGAGTATATGGATTCAATCTTCCACCTTGTACATCATATCTATCATATTGCCAAGGTCTACCCAAAAAAATATGACAATAATCCATACGTATAATATCACACAACACTTCATCAAATTAATACCCAATCTTGAACTTCACAACACATTATTCACTTACCAATATCTTATGATCATCTTTGATCCATGAAACCTGATAAGGTTTACGATGTTTCAACCTCTACAACTACAACTTTGCAAACAAATCTTCTAATGCCAAATTTGTAGGACTTCCACTATCAATGATCACCTTGTAGCTGTTAGAAATAGATAATACTGAGGGGGGGGGGGGGGGGGGGTGAATCAGTATTTTCAATCCTTTTAACCACAACTGAATATTATTAATCATTTTACCACATGCATAAGAAATTAAACCAATAATGCTGAATAATATAAACAACCATATAGAAAGAGAGATCATAACACCATATTTTGTTAACTAGGGAAACCCTAGTCAAGGGAAAACCCCAATGGGGATGAAACCCACTAGATGATTCACTATATAAAAGAATCCAATTAAGGATATTGACCCTACTAGGAGTCTATGAAGAATGTATAGTGTCTCAAGTCCCTATTAGGAGACTAGGCCTTGTTAGAAGCTTCAACCCTATTAGGAGTTACTTCAACCCTGTTAGGAGTTGGCAGATCATATAAAAATGTGTGCAAGAAGTGCCCACTTCCCTAACATGCAACTATACAATGAGATCTTCAGGAAATAAGTATACATATAGATCTGAGATACTTGTTGTACTTCAAAAATCTTTTGATTGACAATTCTTCACACAAGAGTGACTATGTACAACTTAATATACATCATATCTAGCATAACAATGCTTCACATCACATATCAAAAAGTCACATTCACTTGTTACTCTCATTTCACAAGATCATATCAACTTCACAATCACTGATCACATATTATCATCATCATCATATATTTGTTGTCTCATAACTTTGCAAATGAAGCTCTTTACTTATACCAAATGTATTAGTAAATTCTTCCTTAGTCGGCTCACATAACATCATTAGAGTTGGCTCAACAAGAAATTATAACTTAAAACAATAAATCAAGTTGATTAACTTATTCTGTTGATATGCTCTGTTCTATGTTGTATCATCACTACATCACTAATTTCTTCATAACTCAAACTCGGTTGATCGTACAAACATGCACACTAGTATACATCATCATTATGACATCATGCATCTCTGGTCAACTACACAAGAGAATATTTCAAGGGAATATTTTGCTAACATCAAATCTATCCTGTTGTTGTAACACTATTTGATATTTAGACAATTTTTCTTCACAAGTGAACATGACTAATCTGCAAAATGAATATGTTGCCAGAAATGACAACCATAATTTACTTTAACTGATTGATTGGACATATTTCCAACAATCTCCCCCTTTGACATTGATGGCAACATTTTGGAAAAATTGGCTAAGTCCCAAACATGCTATCATACCAATCAAAACAAATAACCATAATACAGAAAGAAAACATTATATTCATGTTATGAAAAGGTTACATCCCTTATAACTCCTATTACAACTTATTGCTCCCCCTTACAATTACAATTACAATTTTCCATATATCTGCCCCTTTGACATCAATGACAAAGATATCAAAAAGAGATTGTCAAAAAACTAGTAGCTGCATCAAAAATTGGAAAAGCAATCGCTGAAATTGGTCCTCAACTGCGCAAAGTGTTTCTTCCAACTATAATTTAGTGCATTAGATACACTGATAAGCACACATAAGGCATATGTTACCATATCTGTTGTGTTCAAGTTCATAGCCACAAACTTGTCATATGATGATTTTGCTAACAAGCATTCTTCCAATTGATTTTCCAACAATGTTACTTATGGGAACAAGTGTTGTCTTAGAAGAGTGAATCTCTTCAGAGTTATCTCTTTTTTTTCTTGGATTTGACTTATATTTTCATGAAGTATCTACATTGAGTGCTCAATGGTGTCTATCTTCTGATTTTTCTTCAAAAAAAATTAGTGACTGTCTAAAGCTCAGTCATCTTTCCTTTGATCTGATCATCAAATTCTTGGAGATGAATATCTGCTAAGTTGCACTTAGCATAAGCCTATTTTCCTTCCTCTATACACTACCTAAATGCCTTAATACATATGTTAAAGGTTTCTATGTAATTTCTTATATTAGTGTACATGGTCTTGAGGATTTTACCATCTTACTCTGTTTATGCTTGAATTGTACCCACATTTGTGAGTGTTGTGAACTCATCATCAAATGCTTTGCACAAAATTTCTGCACACTATTGAACATTTGCAGGGGTGTTAATAGGGCTCACAACTTTCTCTATTCTATTCAAAACTGAATTCAATGTCTTCTCAATTGACTTATTAATTTCTTCTTCTCAAGAAATTTTCTCAAAGAAGATATAAGATGCTTCACTTCATCATTAGATTGAACTGCTACGGTTGCTGCTACTTGGGTAGGAGGTGTGGAAATTACTATAATACTGTTGTTGTTACCTCTGCTACTTGAGTAGACGGTGTTACTATTGTTGGTGTTAAGGGTAAATTTGAGGTCTTAATCTTCTATATGTCTTCTTTCATAGGCTCTTGATCCTCTTCTTCATCAGAGCTTATGTAATCTATAATATTGTCAACAATGCTAGTACCAAAATCCTTAAAAGGATCCTCTGTTTTGTCAACTCTCACCTTGGTGTTATCTATTTGCATAGATTCACTTCCCATAGTAATATTTGGTGAAGAAGTTGGTGTAGCTACTGGTTCAAAACTATGAGGAGGACTGCATGTTGGACTAGCTTCCTTTGTCTGCACACGCTCCTCAGGTGTCTGGCTTGTTTCCTGTGGCTGCACACTTTCTCTAGGCATTTGACTTACCTCCTTTTCTTACACATTTATCTTAGGCATAGTAGACATGTGTGAAACTATAGCCTTTTGAGCTTCCTTATTAACTTCTTCATAATTTCCTCCCATGAGAAGGATGGATCTCCTTTTATGTCTTAACAATGGTGCTATACCTTTTAAAATTTTGGTTATTTCTTCCTCATTCTCTACAATTAATAGCTTTCTTACCATATTCATTCTTATTTGTTTTTCTTCTTCTACAATTCTACTCTTTCTATTTCTCAATCTATTATATAAATCTTCAGGTATCTAGCCTTTTATACTATCAAACCTCTTATATTTTAGGATCATATTCCTAACTACAACATTTTCTAGCTATTTCATATCCATATTATTATACAAATCATAATACTTATTCAACTGTACAAAATTATTATCATTAATGACTTTCATGTTAAGATTTTCTACCTTAGGCTTCCATGCTTTTCATCCTACTAATGTCTTATCTTCTTAATCAGCTACTTCAACTGGTCTATCACCAGTTTCTTCCTCAAATTTAGATGAGCTAATATGAAAAGTTCTTCTATTTTTTGCTTGGGACACTTGTAGTTTGCTTCACTCTCCTTTTAGGAGGGATTATGGCCCTTGGAAAATTTCTTGTAGCAGGTGCTTCTTCTATCTTTACTAGTTTCCTGAGAGGTTGTTGTTGTGCAACTATTGCATAAGGCACAGTAAGAGTCTATGCACTTGATTGGGAAACTGTGACCTCTTCAGTAGGTCCTGCCACTGTAATGGGTGTAGGGGTCAGAAGTTCAAATTGGCCACTGGCCTTCATTTCCATAGCTATTCCCTTTACCTCATCAAATTCTTTTATGGACATTCCTAATTCCTTCAAAATGGAATCAATCACCTTATCAACTTTTTTCTTGGAATCCTTTATTACTTGACTATTCTTAACTTCTCTCATCTTCTCAATGTAAGTGCCCCATCTAGGAAAATTAGAGTCAACTCCAGAATGAAGGATTATCTGTGCATATCCTTCAATCAATTATTCACCTATCTCATATCCCATCAGTTCAATGAATTTTACCAGAGGAACTTCTACCTCCATACATGTGAAATCTATTTCAACCATAAAGCACAATTCATCCTTATTCTTTTCTACTAGTATAGGAGGTATCCTATACCTTTTCTTCATTTCAACTTGGAAGGATTTCATTATTCTGTCAATATCACTGTCTCTGACTACCTCAGGTCTTGACCTATTTACTCAAGTGATTAGCTGCATTGTGCACTCATTTTCATTCAAAACTAAGATTCCAGGGAACTTCTTAGTAGCATAGAAAAATTTATGTGTTAATAGGGATTCAAATCTAAAAATTGCATTCCTTGATTTCTTGATTCTAGATATGTTGTCCAATAATTGTGTTCTAATAATGTCGCACATATTGGCCTCTTCACCTCTTACTACTAAGCTGCATGAAGAAATCCTGTAGGGATTGAATCTATCCTAGATCTATGATTGTACTTGTATCCCAAGATCTTGCAGACGAGTCTTACTCCATCATCTTGAATTGAGTTGACTTTCATGTTTCTCGCAACAAAATATGTGTTGAGATTTGCCTCAACTAGTTTGCACACATTCTTAATGTTTATTGGATCACTTCCCTCATTGCTCAAACCCGTGACCTTGTGAATTAGGCCACTGTCAATACACACAATAGAATCTCCCAACCATAGAAAATCATCATGTACTCTACTCAAAATTATCCTTGTCCATTCATTGTTATCAAAATCTGTGTAGAACATATGCTTAACTAAGTTAAGTCATTCTAGGTATCTATGTTTAGGTTTCAATGATAAGTCATTATTGCACATCTTTTTCGATTCCTTATGAATCTTTGAGTCACCTATGCTTTCAATTTTACAATAGATATATCCTTTGATATCCTTGACATGAAGAACATTTTTTGGAACTCACAAAAATGCTCCAATAGGATCATCAAGTAAAGAAACAAATGGGTGTTTCTTGAAGTTGTACCTAGGCCTATTGCTCACATTATAAAATTATTGTCTTGCCATTCTTGAAAGATTATGCTCAATAATTCAAAAAATACCTCAATTTTGCATACTAGGGTTTCTAGCAATTTCACATGAATGCAGGCCTCTTAAATTCTCCAAATCTTGCTTCTATCTTGCACACAAGCTTTGCATAAGAAAATGATGTATGCAAGTTAATTTTCATCCTTTAAATCTTTTACAATTTTTACTTCGCATTAAATGCATGTCTGCCACTAGTTAAGTATATTGTCTCTATGCAATAGAGAGTTTAATCTTCTTATATATCCTCGTCCTGACCTTATCAAGCAATGCACATTTCATTGTAGACTTCTTTTAATGTCTACTACATACTATCAATTGTGCAACCTTTGATACTTCCTCCAGCATCAGTTATCAACAACTGATACTTTATTTCACTGAGAATGCTTAATCTAGTAAGAAGAGTCACAAACAATAAGTGACTTCATTATCTTGCCAGGTACATCTTTTAGAACTGTATGAGAGATTTCTGGTTCCTTTTCCTTTACAAATGATTCCTTTAACTCATTTGTCATCTCCTTCATTTATTTCTTCAAACTATCATCATTTCTTCTATTGTTCCTTCTGTAATTATGATTCCCATTTAGGTCTCTTCTATCCATTCTGTAAAACCTTGTTGTGTGTCCAAAGTTATTGCATAACTGACATACAAGTATGTCTCTTTTCTATTCATTTAGCTTGTCATTAGGTGTTCTGCAATTTCTTGCAATGTGTCCAAGATTATTGTATCTGTAGCAAACAATTTGTCTTATCTCTCCACTTTCATTACTATGAGATCTTCTATTTCCTGCATGGTTAATGTTCCTATGCATCCTACTATTTTCATCATCACTATCAAATTTAGGTTTCTTACAATCTACTGCATAATGACCATATCCATGACAATTATGACAATAAAATTTTGAAATAGGTTTGAAGGCCTTACCTTTGCAATCATCTTCAGTATCTTCAAGTTCATCACACTAGGAAAAAGATTCCTTTCTTTTCTTGTCCATATCTTGATTAGATTCTTTATCTTTCTTAGAATGGGTGATATTCTCTTTGTCTTTAGATGTATCACCTATCTTGCTTAGATCCTTATTGACTTCAAGAGTAACAATTTCTTTTCTCTCAACAAATTTCTTGGTGGATTGACTAAGAAAAAATCCAAGTCCAGTCTTATCATAACTGGGTCTTTGTGCACATACTTGTTCTTCAATCTTGTCACTGTTGGTATATAATTTTTCAAATTGTTGCCTGGTTTGTACCAACTCACCTTTCACAATGGTGTTGTATTTTTTTAATTTTGCATACTCTAACCTAATAGATTCCAACTCAGATGTTAACTCGCTTAACTAGGATCTTAGATCTACATTTTCATCTTTCACTTCAAAGTCATTCTTTCCTCCATTTTTCTTAAGACTTAGCTTAAGTTCAACTATTTTTAGATCATGTTTTAGGATCCCATTTTATTTCTTTAGATCATCAATGCCATCACCACTAGTCTGATTATTAGGTCCTTTCTACTTCAGGTCATCTATTTTGTCCTTTAATTCACCAATGTAGGCTTTTTCATCCTTGTATCTATCTTTAAGGCCATCTCTTTCATCAGTAAGAAGATTAATTTGTTCAAGTGCTTCCTCAAGATTCTTCTTCAATTGTTCCATATCCATAGGGATCTTATTCAAGATGTTAAGCCTTTTCTGAATAACTAGGCTTTGATACCAATTGTGTGTGTGTGTTGGGGGGGGGGGGGGGGGGGGGGTGGGTTGGGATGAATCAATATTTTCAATCCTTTTAACCACAATTGAATATTATTAATCACTTTACCACATGCATAAGAAAGTAAACCAACAATGTTGAACAATATAAACAACCATACACAAAGAGAGATCATAACACCATATTTTGTTAAAACCTTAGCCAAGGGAAAAATCTACTGGGGATGAAACCCACTAGATGATAAACTATATAAATAATTCAATTAAGGATATTGAACCTATTAGGAGTCTATGAAGAATTTATAGTGTCTCGAGGCCCTATTAGGAGATTGGACCTTGTTAGAAGCCTCAAACTTGTTAGAGGTTGGTGGATCATATACAAATGTGTGCACGAAGAACCCATTTCCCTACCATGCAACTATACAATGAGATCTTTAGGAAATAAGTATACATATAGTTCTAAGATACTTGTTGTACTTCACAAATCTTCTAATTGACAATTCTTCACACAAGAGTGACTATGCACAACTTAATTTGCATCATATCTAGCATAACAATGCTTCACATCATATATCACAAAGTTGCATTCACTTGTTACTCTCATTTCACAAGATCAAATCAACTTCACAATCATTGATCACATATTATTATCATCATCATATATTTGTTCTCTCATAACTTTACAAATGAAGTTCTTTACTTATACTAAAAGTATTAGTAAATTCTTCCTTAGTCAGCTCACATAACATCATTAGAGTCAGCTCAACAAGAAATTATAACTTAAAACAATCAATCAAGTTGATTAACTTATTCTACTGATATGCTCTGTTCTGCACTATATCATCATTGCATCACTAATTCCTTCATAACTTGAACTCTGTTAATCATATAGACATGTGGACTAGTATACATCATCATTATGACATCATGCATCTCTGGTCAACTATAGAAAAGAATATTCCAAGGTAATATTTTGCTAACATTAAATCTGTCCTACTACTATAACACTGTCTAATACTTAGACAATTTTTTTTCACAAGTGAACATGACTAATCTGCAAAAAAATATGTTGCCACAAATGAAAACTATAACTTACCTTATCTGATTGATTGGACATATTGCCAATAGTAGCATTTTCTAGCAATATTACATCTAGTCTTGAAAAGACTTCTTCTTAGAATAGTTTCCTCATTACTTCCTTTAGTACATAAGGTTCTTCTCACCATCAGATTATTTCTAGCCTCAAGTCCTCTTAGTGAACTCTCAATGTCCTCTTGGATCACAACATTTCTTTTATTTTTCCCACTTTTAGAAGATCTACATTCAAAATATCTATGTCCTTCTTTACGACATCTAAAACAATTACCATAAAAACCACCTCTAGAATAAGAATTACCTCTTCCTTGGTAAGAACCAGTACCTCCTCAATATGAACTACCACCTTTCCACTCAGTCTTGTCTTTACCATCATTCTTCCATTCAGATTTGCATTTATCTTGCACAAAATTTTTACATCTGCTACCTTCTCCATAGGATCTGCCTTTGCCTCTCTAGAATCTACCACCTCTACCTCTTTGTCAAGATCTCCTCAGCTTTCAAGGCATATTGATTTACTTCTTCTACACTTTCCAATTTCACAAAACTTATCTCATCTTGGATTCTAGATCTTAATCCATTTATGTTCCTTGCAATTTTCTCAACATTATCATCCACATGTCTAGATCTGATGTCCAATCTATAGAATTCCTCAGTATACTCTTTTACTGTCATGTCTTTTTGCCTCAAATTTTGCATCTTTCTAAATAAGCTAACTTGGTAATTACTAGGAAGAAATTTGTTCTTTACATTTTTCACCCAAGTTCTAATCTTTTCCTTTCCTCTCCTTTGTTTATCAGTTTGCAAATGCTCCCACCATAGTGAAGCGTGACCTTTCAACCTTGTAACTGCAATCTTTACATTCCTATTATTACGAGTGTATTCATACTCAAAGAACTTCTCCATATCAGAGATCTAATCCAACATAGCATTGGCATCCAACTTTCCATCATAAGGAACAACTTCTACAATAGGCTTCAAATGTGCCCTAGACAATACTCTCAGCAATCTTTCATCATCTTCACCATCTTTTGGTTCTAGATTAAGGTCTGGTGCTACTGCTTCATCATCACTCACATCCTCAAGATGTACTCCTCTCCTCTAGGCTATCTCCATAACATCTAATCTAGCTACAATTTGTCTCAATGTATCCAATATTGCATTATCAACATTTCCTCTACCTCGAATCATCTTTACAAATTAGGTTCCTACAAGATCATAACCCTCTGCAAGTTATAGGTCAAATCCATAGATTTTCAACCCTACAACCAAATTTGAAATAAGGTTCTACATGATCCAATCTCCATAATGACAAACCTCAAGCTCTGATACCACTTGACAGAGGGAGATGTGAGTAACTAAGGCCAATTAGCACACTCAGCTACCCAAACCAACTTGCATGAGTTAACACAACATAAGAAAATACAAAAGAGAAAAACACCATAGATAGAGAGGACAATATTCTTTATTTTTTCATGAAAATATCATCATACATGCCTAGTTGTAGGGCCTTCTAGGTTACAGCTAGATACAAAATACATTCAACCCAAGATCTATCTTCCAGTTCAAATTTCTAAACACATATGCTAACTTCTACCTCCAAGCTACTCCAGCTAAGACTCCTCTACTAAAATTAATGATGAATACTCTACCCAAGATCCCTAATTATACTAATCTAAGCCACAAGTTGGCCCAGAATGCTAAAAATTGAAATTAAATACTTGAAGAGCCATAAGTCGGCCTCCAACAAAAATTAAATGTCCAAAATTTGATACCTAACAAAAATCATGATATCTCATAGCTTCAATTGAATTATAACTTTTTCTTCAAACTAAAGGTAGCACTTTAGGTCCTCTACAACCCCTTAATCTTGATAAGGTTTATTCATTAAGGATATCTTTAGATTCATCTTGAAAGTCACGCACAAAAAACCATCATGCAAACTACCAGAAAGCAATACTCTAGGAGAATTGGCATATCTCCCAACTTATAATTAATTAGGACTTGCAACCTTAAAAAAAGATAGTACTCTAGGCCCTCTTCAATCACTAAAATTCATGTCCTCTAATTCATTGTGGAAAATGAGTTACATAGGTTACAAAAGGCATCTAAAAACCAGAAAAACACAATTCCAGCAACAAGGTAAAAATGACTCAAAACTGAAAACATGCAGGATAGCAATGCAACCCAGGATGCTCCTACATCACTTTATCAAATCCATGATGAATGCAATGAAATGATCATATTATGGTGTTCACAAGATAGTGAATCTTAGATGTGGATCACAATTATCAAGATGGAGTTTGTGGAGAATATTCTAGAGGAATCTCATGAAAAGTCAAAATATGTTTGACCTTTGGCATGGAATACTATGAAATAGTTGAAAAGGTTGTGTAATGTTGTTTTTAACATAAGATATCATCATATGACACCTAGATCTAAGTAGGATATTTTAATTTTTCAATAGTAATATATTTAGGTTTTGGTTAAGTTCATAGAAGTGATAAAGTTTGGTATAAATAAGAGAAAGGACAAGTTTAGTGTTGTTACTCATGGTCTAGTATGTATAATTAAAGGAGAGGAAGATGTAGTCTAGCTAAGATAAATAGATTTTAAGATGGTTTGATTAAGTAGAGTTAATTTTATTTTGCATATCAATCTTTTTGTTGCTGCCTAATAATTGTAATAATTGAAATCTCTTAACTTAGTGGATCCAAACATGTCATTATTATAAATCCTTTAATAGTGTGACACTCTAGCTAGCGCTTAAAGTCCTTTAACAAGACTAATCCTAATACTTGGTAAATATCCTAATAGGACTAGAGGTAAGTCCCCTAACAATGTCTTTGTAAAATCCTAATAGGGTTAAGCTCCTAATAAGTACTTGAAAAAAGTACAAATTATTCATGATTACTAAATCCCCACCATGATTTTGATGCAAGTTTAGTTTTCATGTAAACAAAATAATTGTGTTAAATGTGTGAATGATATCATGTGATGGATGTTTTTATTTAATACATTTATTTTTATTATTAGTTAGAAGTTTAAAAGATGAAAATGTTATTTTTTGTTTGATTATTGATTCACCACCCTATCAGTAATCTAATCACTTAGGACTTTAATAGTTTACCTCTTTTCTTATTATTAAATAACTAGTATAATATTTATTATTTAATATATTTATATCATACTTGTGTATATAAAGTGCACCCATGATAGATATTTATACATTTTAGCCAACTTTGACACTCAAATAGTCATTTTGAGAAAAACCATCACTTTCAAAGACCTATTATTATTAACCTTCACATCCCCCGCATACATGGTTTTAAACTTATCGAATTCTAAAACCTCTAATCTTATCTCTATCAATCCATTCCTTATCTTATTCAAAGCATCAACAAGCTTAGTGGACTTACCACTCTTATCTTGTAAACTACAATTGGAAAAAAAAAATGTTGTCATTGATGTCAAACCTATTCATTAGATAGTTTTCTCTCTAATCTAAGTTTCATATCTATTTGATTGATGAAGAGGATTTGAGATTTTTTTTAACAAAAGAATATAGAGGATAGGTTGAGCTATGAAGAGGAAACTAAAAATGTATATTTCATTAGTTGTGTTGGTGTAAATAAGTATTTACTTATTACACTTACTTAAGTTTACTTAGATTAATGCATTATTTTATTATTTTTATTTGTGAGACACTTGGGAGTTTGCACACCTTTTGAGTTGTCATGTAGACAACACAGGAGTATGCAACTCTATTTTAGCACATGGTGTCTACAACACTGTTTTGCGTGTCACACCCTTGTGGGCTTATCCTCACATCACCACACTTACTTCCATGCTTAATGGAGGATAACCCATATCTGGTGGACATGTGCTTGGTTGTATCACACATCATGGTGCTGATTACGAGGTATTCTAGATGTATCTCAAAGACCTTTATATATAGGCACATCTAGTGTACTCTGATGAACCAATTATTGAATACATCATTATTCTGATCATACTCTCTCTCTTTGGTCTATTGTGTGCTTATGTTTGAGTTCTTAGTTCCTAGGTGAATTTTACCCTTAGGAAAATTCTTACATGGTATCAGAGCAACTTGGAGATTTTCTCATCACATAGCTGTTCAAGACCTTGCTTGCTTCATCACCTCAGCCCGAATCCGGAGTGCTATAGAAATTGGGAGTGTCCAAGGTTAGATCTGACCTCACCATGGCATCCAAAATGTTGATTCGATGAAAATCGGCTACAAAGCTGCCTACCCTAGGCCAAAGTCGATTGTGAGGCAATTTTTTTTTTGCAAATTGGCACTCGAAGGACTAATTTGCAGAATTGGTATGGTCATTTAGATTTGTACATTTAATTTCAGATCTACTTTTTTTCATCTGCATCTCTGCTATTTTTTCAAATTTGCATTATTTTCTAGAAATTTTTTCGCCACAGGGCCATAGGAGAGTTTTTTGTAGCTGAAGATTAAAGCTTTTTGGTGCAAATTTGATATTTGAATCACATTCAGAAGGTCCAAAAACCCCCAAATCGGATTTTGTTTCATCCAAATCGGACATCTGAGGCAAAATCTAGAGCCATTTATTTTTTGAAAGCGTGGTGGCGATTTAGAAAAAATAATAGCAGCAATGATTTTCAAATAGCGATATCTTCCTCATACGGACTCCTTTTTGTGACCAATGTTTTTTGTTTTGGGGTAGGATTTTGTGATCTACACATTGGTGTAGGTGGTTTGAGATCTCTGTTTCTAAATTTTTCTACAACTCCAAAATCTCGAATTTTGCCACTTAAAATGCTTGGTACGGGCTCATCTGGACTCCAAATCAAGTTCCATTTTTTTTAAAGTGCATTTTTTTTGTCTACTTTCCAAATCTGGAATCACATTATAGGTTTTGTAGAAAAAATATTACTTTCAAAAATAGGCCCTAAATTAGCAAGTGGCTTTCAAGTGCCAATAGCATCTTTTTTAGGGGGGGTGTTGGTGTAAATAAGTATTTACTTATTACACTTACTTAAGTTTACTTAGGTTAATGCATTATTTATTATTTTGCATTACTTTTATTTGGTAGTCATCTAGGAGTATGTGCAATCTTGTGAGTTGTCTTGATGACATCATTGCGGTTTGCACCTCTTTTAAGCACCTGGTGTCTACAACACAGGAATCTTCTACACACATATGACACTTAGTCATTCTTATCCATTCATCTAGAATGTTGGATAAGGTTCCTAGTTGTTTTATCTTTTAGTTGTTTTTAGAGACATTCTAGGTGCTTCCTGAGAGGCCTTTATCTACAAGCTCTCCTAGTGTGTTGAACATCACATTCTAAACAGAGTAATGTATTCAGACATACTCTAATTAATTGATCATATCCATTTTTGGTCTACTGTGTGCTTGTGTTTGAGTTCTTAGTTCCTAGGTGAATTTTTCCCTTAGGAAAATTCTTACATGTTATAATATCTTTCGGCCAGCGCAGACCACATAAATTCTAGAGCAGCACTTAGTATTTCCCGACAATGGAAATAACTCTCGATGAATCGCCCTACGAATATTCCAGCTCGCGCAGTTAACAAGTCTGATAGGTTTCTTGGCATCACAGATTGTCTTCGATGATTTTTGGTGGTCGTTGTACCCTCCCTACCCGTGTTGCATTTAAAGTTTGGCCGCCACACAGATGAATCTGGGTCTGCCACGAGGCACCAATCTAGATCTGCCATCTGCACACGTCATTTGACACGGTGTACTTGCCACATCATAGTCTAGTACTGCCATGTTTACCACATGAAAATTGGCCCTTGCATGTACCATATCATCGTATGACTGACACGTGTCATTTTTGTACGGTACAAACGGTGACTTAGCTTGCCACGTCAATTAGGCGCAAAATTTTTGCTGACATCATCTTTTGCCTATGTTAAATTTGACACTTGTCTGAACGTTATTTCCAAGCATTTTACAACTATAGTGATGGCTATTTGTCCGTCAAATTTAGACTCGCAGTTTCTCCTCCAGATCCCTCTTCAAATTGCTTTTCAGTTTGGCACCCTAACTTTCTAAGCTCATATCTCAAATATTCGAACTCTGATTCAGGTGTAATTTTTTTTGAAATCAGGTAGATTTTCCTAAATTTTCTAGTGGTGGTGTTGTTTTCTAGTTTTGGTAAACAGATTTTGCAAAAATTGCATTTTTTGGTGATTGTACCTACATAATCCTATATTTTGCAACTTCGAAAGCTTCATACGGGCATATCTGATCACTTTTTTAGGTTCCATTTTTTTTGAAAGTGTGTATTTTTTTGTCTACTTCCCAGATTTGAAGTCAAATTCTAGGGTTGTGTGGACCAATTTCTCACTTTCAGAATTAGACCTCTTTTGACATTGTAAAGCTTTGATTTTTTTTTCATAATTGTTGTAAATCTAAGCTACAATGCTTAAGTGACAGATTTTAGCCTCATAAGGCAATTGTAAAAGCAAAATCAGAAAATCCACTTTGTTTATTTTGACAAGTGGCCCATTGTAAACACACTACTTATAAAGTGCCACAAGCATCTTTTTTGGGGGGGGGGTCTTTTGATTGAGTGAAAAGGGGGGGTTCTTTGTTTTTTTTTGGAGATTCCTTTGATTGGTCCATCATGGAAGAGGCAGATTTGATTGAATTGACCCCACACAACTATCATGAATTGAGTCAACTTGCTATCAGATATCTCCGTCAGCATAATGTACTGCCCTATGCACCAGATCTTGAGTTTACTTTTGATCAGCATGACATCATTTGGCATACTCCCTATTTACATATGGAATATAACGTTCTGAAAAAGCTTATCAAAATTAAGTCATCTGATCCATATGTTTTTTGGATGTATCTTTGAGAGCATTATGGAGATCTAGTTATTCCTGCATTCCCAGAAGATCTTCTTCCTCTAGTTGTAGCTGACTCCTCTTCATATGAGATCACACCTCCAGCTCTTGTTGCTCCTACTGATCCTATTTCAGCCACAGATGCTTCAGAATCAATGTAGCAAGATACTTTATGTCTTCCTACACTACCTTCATGTGAAGACTTTCTTTCAGACATTGCACAGTTGTTCCAGGAGTCTCACATTGAAGATGTGGGAGATATTCTTGATGAAATTTTTCTTCTTTTTGAGATGGATACTTCATCCTTTTCCATAGTGACAAATTCATGTACTTCAGCATTGTAGGGTACTCATGGTCTTCTAGGTGATGATTTCTTGCTAGACATTTCAGTTCTATTCTTGGAGTCACACACAGTAGATATGAGAGACTTTTATGATGATTTCTCACTTCTCTTTGCTGAGGAGTCTTCTATGGTTGTTGTGAGGGCCCACTCTGACCCTCAACTCAATGCTCTACATGATCAATCATTCCAAATTAGCATGATTGTGGATTCTTCTTTACAACATCTACAGGAGGTCTCTTCATCAGTTAAGAAGACTGTTGGTTTCCTAAGACAGGTTCTACCTCCTTCCTTGTTCAATTTTCTCTTCTCTTCAGCAGTTTTGGAGGAAGCCATCATTAGTATCGACATAAGGACTTTTGAACAATTTTCAGAGATACCAGTCATCATAGAGATTCCTTCTCCATCTAGGGGATGTATCTCATAGTTACCCTTGCCTTTGTTTCTCCCAAAGGGGAGGAACATCATACAAAGGTCATGGATCAGCTTCTACATTGGAGCATTTCTTATTGATCGACACACTACTTTTAAGGGGGGGGGGACTACCTCGTCTCCTTCTTCTCTTTTTTGGGGGGGACCTTTTTCTCATAGGAGGTTTCTTCCTTCTCCATTCTTTCTTGTATATACATGGATGTATGTCATAATGGGGGGGTCTTGATTACTCCATCCATCCATGGATCCATATTTATCTCTCTTTTTGGGGGAGGGTTTTTCCCATGAGGTTTTTCCTCTGTCCTCACTTTATGGGAGATTTGCATCTTCATTATGTACATGGGTACCTAACATGGCCTAGTAGCCAGGACCCATTATGCATCTTCATCCTAGTTCTCAAGCTTAAGGGCATTCCCCTAAGTTGCACTTAAGGGGGGGTGTTGGTGTAAATAAGTATTTACTTATTACACTTACTTAAATTTACTTAGGTTAATGCATTATTTAATTATTTTTCATTATTTTATTATTTTTATTTGTGAGACACTTGGGAGTTTGCACACCTTTTGAGTTTTCATGTAGACAACACAGGAGTACGCAACTCTATTTTAGCACATGGTGTTTACAACACTATTTTGTATGTCACACCCTTGTAGGCTTATCCTCACATCACCGCACTTACTTTCATACTTAATGGAGGATAACCCATATCTGGTGGACATGTGCTTGGTTGTATGACACATCATGGTGGTGATTACAAGGCATTCTAGATGTATCTCAGAGGCCTTTATATATAGGCACTCCTAGTGTACTTTGATGAACCAGTTACTGAATACATCATTATTCTGATCATACTCTCTCTCTCTTTGGTCTACTATGTGCTTGTGTTTGAGTTCTTAGTTCCTGGGTGAATTTTTCCCTTAGGAAAATTCTTACAAGTTGGACTTTGATAAGATAGATTGATTATTTAAATCATGTTACAAGTGGAGAAGATAGTAATGCTCAAGTCTTGAAAGCTTGAACAAAGATATATCAAATGCAAAGGCTTGACAGAGAAATAGAGAAAAAGACTAAAAGGATTTTAAAGTACATTCCCAATGATGTTATTGTCAACTGAGCCATAGTAAGTGTCAAGAAAAATCAGTATTGAGTGAGCATCAATATCGATTGAGTGATAGTGCATATGTTGAGCAAGAAATTTAGTAGTGATCGAGTAACCCAGTGATGACAGAGTATCAGAACATAGTTGGCCAAGGAACAACATTTTAACTATTTATGAGAAATTGTAATTTTCAGTAGACTATGTTGATTTCCTAAAATATGGAAAGCATGTTGAAGATAAGGATTGATGACTTGGATCATTTAATTCCAAGAGAGGATCAGGAAAATGACCTAAGAGATGGATTCCAAGAGAAGTAATTTATAAAAAATAAGAGATAAACAAAATGGTGATCAAATGTATTATATTTGATGGATTTAATCATAAAACCTAAGATCTATGGTGTTGTTTAGGTGACAAAAGATCATAATTACCTATTTAAGGATGCACAAGGGAAATTTTTTTGTGTGTACAGAGAGTATATGCATGTGCGAAAGAGTTCCACATAGTTGGAATAGATGGTGATGTTATTAACTAGAGAATCTAAGAAGAAGGCTTAGACGAGTTGAGAAGAGGAGAATTGTGATTTCTTGAATGGTTGCCAATCAAATCTAAGATTGAGATGAAAATGGAGGCCTATTAGTAAATTAGCTCAAGAATTGAACATAGACCTATACATACAAAATGATTTTTATTTAACATATTAAAACCTAATGTTACTTTCTAACCATTTAAACAATATTTGAAGTTCTTTAACCAAGGTTAACCTAACAATAATATTAACCTAGCAATCATATGTAAATCATTTAACAAGGTGACAAGTTGAATGTATTTTGTGTCAATTATTTGTTGATCCATTGTTTTGTGATAGATTTAGATCTCTTTCAGTTGAATTGAGTTAAAGAATAAACAAGTGTTTCTCCCCTATTCAATACAACAAGCTAAAAATAATAAGTAATGTTATTGAAAGTTAAAAGAGATTTTATTTTGTATTTTCCTTAAGTTAGTCTCTTCTTTATTGGAGTTAGAATCTTTTAGTTAAACAACCAATTCATAAATAGAATCCATTAAAGTGTTGTCAAATTCTACAAGTTCATAAGATGTGTGAGTTTATAGATTTGGTTAGTTTTAAGACCCAAAATCTCCACATAAGTTAGTTCCTATTTAGGCCTAACGTGCTTTACCTCTCATGTTCTTTGGTCAACAAAAAACCCCATTTAGAATTAGGAATAACCAAGATTCATTGCAAATCATAAATTCGAGGGAGTTGTACCGAAGAATTCAGAGGAAGTCAATCACTTAGCCATGATTTCCCAACTGTTGTAACCAGATATTGTTCATGAATATTGGGCATTCAAAGAGTAGAATAAAAGAATAATCTATTTGCCAACAATATTTTTATCTAAAAAAAAATTTTATGATATCATATTTGGAGGCAAGGAAGCATTATGCAAATCATTTTCTTATGAAATGAAGAAAGAATTTGAAATGTCAATGTTTGTGAGATCAAATTCTTTGTTGGTTTACAAGTGTATCAAATGAAGCAAGGTATCTTCATTATTAGTCCAAATATATCAAGGAGATAATGAAAACCTTTAAGATGGAAAATTAAAAACCATCAAGTACACCTATGTCTACTAGACATAATTTATCTAAGAGTGATAATTCTACTGATGTGAACTAGACACAATCCACATCAATGTTTGAAGAACTACAATATGTTGTTCATAAAAGACTCGATATTACATTAGCAGTTGGGCTAGTTGCAACATTTTCTACAAATCCTAAGGAGAACTACATGATGACAGTGAAAAGGATGTTGAGATATCTGAAAGGAATATAATATTATGGATTGTATTACAAGAAGAGTGATAGGCTTGAAATGAAGGTATTCACTAACTCTAATTGGGCCATAAATGTTGATGATAGAAAAAAAAACAAGTGGAGGTACATTCTTTCTAGGAAAGAGACTGATTTCATTGACAAGAAAGAAGCATGACTACATTTCCCAATCAATAGTTGAAGTTAAGTATGTGGCAGCAATAGTGAATTATTCAAATATCATATGGATCAAGCAATTGTTGAAAGGTATGAAGGAATAAATTATTGATCCAATGGTTATCTATTGTGATAATGCTAGTGCTCTTAACATATCAAAGAATCTTCTAATTCACACAAAGACAAAGCACATTTATATCAAGCATCATTACTTGAGAGAGCCAGTTCAAGACAAACAAGTGAAATTGGAATATGTGAATACTAAAGAACAAATTGCTGGCATGTTCACTAAAGCTATACCTAAGGGTGCTCATGAATATCTTAGAGGTGATTCCCCTAGAAAAAGTAACTTAAGGAAATATGGTGCTTTGCATAAAATATGTTGATCAAACTATCTTACACATTGATGCAAATATACCTAATTTAGGAGTTTCCTAAGGTAGTAGTAAGGAAGATGATCGATTGATGGATCAATCATACAAAGATGATAGATGATGTTGAATTCAAAACTAGCATAAAATTATCTACATGAGAAAGATGCATGAGATAAAATTGAAATTGTATTTGGCATTGTTGTCAAAAAGGGAGAGATTATAGATTATCTAAGTTAGCATGAGGGTGAAGATGTAAGAGAGATCATGAAGGAGAGATTATCCAAGAGGTTATCTAGTAGAGAGAAAGAATATTCAAAATGAGAAGATCAAAATGATAGAGGGAGATAATGAAAGATGGTAGAGATATCTATGTAAGAGGGAGAGATTATTTAGAGGTTGCTAGATCTAATATGACAGAAATGAAGTTATAGATGAGAATTAGAATGAAACTAAGGATATTAATGAATATCTAATACATTGAGGGTGTTGCTTGAGACTGTACCAGTTTTGGATTGTACCAATTTTGGATTGAATGGTAACTTAAAGTATTCTAGAAATAGTTTAGAGGTGTTTCCATCATTACCAAATAGAGAGATTGTTGGAAACTATAGTTGGAACAATTGTTATGTTTTCATTGATGTCGAACCTATTGGTGAGATAGTTTTCTATTTGATCTAAGTATCATATCTATTTGATTGATGAAGAGGATTTAGAGAGCTATTCATAAAAAAAAATCTAGAGGATAGGTTGAGTTATGAAGATGAAACCACACATGGACATTTGATTAGTTAGACTTTGACAAGATAGATAGATTGTTTAAATCATGTTAAAAGTGGAGAAGATAGTAATGCTCAAGTCTTAAAAGTGTGAAAAAACATAGATCAAATGCATAGGCTTGACCAAGCAATAGAGAAGAAGAATAAAATAACTTTGAAGTACATTCTGAGTGATGCTAGTGTCAACCAAGCCATAGTTATTGCTAAGAAAGTCCAGTGTTGACTGAGCATCGATATCGACAGAGTGACAGTGCATGTGTCAAGCAAAAAAATTAGTAGTGATCAAGTAACCCAATGATGACTGAGTGTCAGAACACAATGTTTAAGGATGAATATCAAATTGGATCTCTTGATAGTAAAGGTGAGTGTGTTGAAAATCATAGTGAATGTGATGAATCCATAGATGGTGATAATTTGTCTTCTGATTGTGAAGAAAAGGATTCAAGACCTAGTGAATCAAATGATTGCAATCAACATGAGGAAGATGGACATAAAACTAAAAATGAATCATGTGATAGTATATATGTGAGTGAAGAAAGCTCTAACGATAGTAGGGATAACTCTTCTTCTAATGAAAATGAGTATGGTGAGGTACCTAGTGTTGAAGTATTCTGTAGAGAAGAGGAAAAACTTTGTGATAAAGTTCTGGTTTCTTAGATTGTTCTACCAACAATATTGTTGTTATAAGTATTTCGAGTCATCCAAATTATGATCATAGCCAAGGAGAATAGACTTGTGATTATTCTTATTGAACACTAATGAAATTTAAGAACTATTGTCTTGTGACTTTGAAAGGTATACAAATGTTTTTAAGGATGCCCCTACTTTCCCTTGTTATGATTTTTCCCATGATGAAGTCCTTTCCCAAAAGCTTGATGTTGAAGGTATTGCAAAATTAGAATATTTTATGTCAAGTTTTGGAGGTGTGTATGACAATAGTTCAAATGCCAATACACATGTTGACTTATCTAATATGGGGAATACTACTAAGGGGAGATTTAGTACTGATTCAAATTCTTCTAATGTTGATGACACTGCAATAAGTTTTGATTGTCCATATGATGAAAAGGAAAGGGTTGAAAGTTGTGATTTTGATTCCAAGTTGTCTGCTTGTGTTGATAAACCCTACAATAGTGAGTTTGATGCTTTCAAAGTTCACTCTAATAAGTTGTTTGATGAGGATAGTGATTATGATCAACATATTGTATGTGAGAAGTTTCATAACAAGTCTTTCAACTTTGTAACTAACCAATTATTTGAGTGTGAAGAAGTTCTAGAACATGTTAAATCTAATTGGATGACAAACAAGATTGCAAATAAAGAGAAATCAGATTTCATATACCCTTCACATCTGGTTACACAAGGTGAGTTGCAAATTCATGATGTATGTAACTCCTTGAATCAAGTAGAATATGAAACCTTTATGTTTCCATTGGATAGCATGCATAAGTATTTTGATGGAAATTAATTTCAATCCGATTTTGAAATCCAAGAGCATGTTGATCCATACTTTCATAATGAGCAAGCTATAGGGAATGATTCTTGTTTTTACATGCATTATAAAAATGAAGATGTAGCATTTGTTTTTCTAAGTGACCTAATTGAAGATGCTAAGCTGATTGGTGAAACTAATATGAGTGATGTTTCCATCTTGCTCATGATAGTGCAAATGAAAATTAGGTCTATGATAGAGGTAATCAATTTTGTTGAAATTTTGGTCATGTAGAGCCACCTTTTGTATAGTTTAGGAGTAGTTTTCTTACTTTCAATAATGTTGTTCAAGAGATTTTTTAGAGTCATCTTCTTCCTCCAAAGATCTAAATCCTTTCCATGCCCACAAGGGACATGCATCCCCAAATAGAACCACCCTTGGGACTCAAAATTGAAAGATCATTTTGAATACCATTCTGTAAATGAACTCTAATCAAGCCCCTAAAAGAGTTATTCATGTGTATGTATTTGGTTGTCACTTAGAGGCCTATGTTGTGTTTAGTGAGTTTAACATAGTTTATTTTGCATCTGCAAGCATGAGATCCCCACCCAGATGAAGAAGAATTGAACACATTTCATCCCCAATGCCAAACGGCAACTTCATGATTCATTCACATGAAAGTTATTTCTAATTTGTGCATCAACCATCTCCAAAAAGAAGATCATTTTCTACTAACAGAAGATCACTCTCTGTCAACCATAGAAATCATACAAGGAGTAGAATTAAACATGATATCTTAGATGAGAAGAGAATATATAAATTGTAGAGGAGTGCATTTTAGATATTTTTAGAGAATACCTCATATGCTTGAAGAGCTGTAAGCTCTAGTTTTACAAGGAGGACAGTCAAGATGATTAATCCCATATTCACTAGGTGAGGAAAACTTAGAGTCTTTTAATATGCAAAATAATAACACTCAAGTTTATAAAAGGTGTAAGCCTTTTGAGATACAAGACTCACACGTGGGTCCCAATCTAGCCGGATAGCAACTAGTAAAAAATTTTGAGCAGAATAATGCATGTTTTGATTGATGACTTAGATCTATGGGAAAATGAAATGGAAATGCATGGCACACAACCTAAGGCAAGCATAAGTTTGTGAAGTTGAATCTATAGTTAGTATAAATAATACAAAGTTGCACTACCAATTAGAATATGGTCAGGACAACTTGAGAAGACTACCATGACCTTATGACTAACTGCTAGCAGTTAGTTGTATGGTCAAGGAAGGTAAGGGACTAATTACGTGGTGACCACTAGAGATACATAATTTTTCCATGTTGTACATGAGATCCACCTTGGGTGAGCTAGTAGTTATCATATAGATAGATGACATGGAAAACTAAGGACCAACCAAAGCATGCCATGTGGTACACATCCCAAGGTGAGATGAGATGGAAAAAATGACACATGGTGTAGCATTGTATTATTGCATATGAGGTGGAAGAGGATGAGTCAACATGTGACAAAGTGATGAGTTGTCATGTGATAGGGGTGATAATGTGTTACTAGTGACATGACACATAAACTAAGGTCTTGACTTGGATGAGGGTGCAACATGTCATGATGATGTGGTAGGATGTAGACTGGAAAATCAACATCACAACATGCTACTACATGGTGGTGGTTGCTATCAGGGTAGATTCATATTGATGCACCATATTGTGCCAAGAGGAAGTGAATCGACAATTTTCATTTAGTTGGGATGAGAAGTTACTCAGAAGTTAAGAAAAGCAACATAGCGATAGGACACCACATGGCAATGGGTCAGATGTGACATGGCAATTTGTCAATGAATCATAAGCTGCCACATGGCTCCTAGGTGGTAGTGATTGTATAGAATGACCCAATCAGGTGGTGACACATGGTGAGGTGTCTAGGTTGTGATGATGTGCTAGTGATTGGACAATGAGGTGATTCCATGTATCATAGGCCTAGTAAGCCAAGTTTGACCCAAAATGGAAAACAGAGGGAAAATAGAATGTTAATAAAAATTAAATTTTTATTATTTTCCTAAGTTTCAACATGTAGGGCATTTAAATTGAAACTGGTTTATATAATAGAGTTTGAACATTGTAAAGTGGTAAATTTTTGTAAGAAATAAAGCCTTGTAAATCAGTCCTAGACTTGCAACTTCTTTTGAACACCTAGGGCATATCCTAGAGGCTAATATAGGACTATTATATTGTTAAATTGAATGCTAATGATACTAATTTTGGGGAGTATCCTAAGCATTGGAGAGTATTGACATGTTGCATTCATGACTATGTTTGTCATTGATGTCAATATAGCATGGTTTTTGTAAATATTGGGTGAGTATTAGACATAGATCTCAATGGTATAAACAATGGTTTGATTGTCTGGTGATGTGTAGTCATGGACATGTTCTAGACTATTGCTTGATCACATGGTCAAGTACCCAAAGTCTAAGTTGAGGACATACAAAATTTGTACCTAATTTATAGAGAGCAATTCACAAATAGAGTATTGGGAAAGAAATTCTAGATGTTTTTTTGCTATCTTACATCTGAGATGTAATGGGAAGATGCGTAGACAAGTAGCAATAGAGGACAATCTGTTGATAATGTCAGTGAGTGCGCAAGCCCTAGTCTCACACCTGTGAAGTTTTGTATAGACTTTGAGCTAAAAGTGCTATTGTAATTGTAATTAATTAATCATCTTATTATAATTAATTGAGAAAGCCTCAAGGCTAACTCAAGGAATTATTATAAAGATATGGTATAAAGGAAATATTTTTTCCTTGTTTTTAATGTGTTGTGATTGTGGTATGAAGTTTGAAGTGTGAAAAGGAGCAGAGTGCTTACTGAATGCATGTAAGTGATCCAAGGGATTATTGGATGCAAAATTTGTGATCTAGTTACAAGATCTAAAGGAGTCGAGGTTTGATTGATAAGACAACAAAAGAGGAAGGAAGTACATTAAATTTCTATTATTCTACAAGGAATTATATAGAGATCATTTTGACAATGTATTCATTGGTCTTGCTCTTGAAGTTGTTTGGGTAGTGGGTCCAACTATCTTCCACAACTCCTAATAGGGTTGGCACAAATCCTAACATGATTAGAATCTCCTAACAGAGATTCAAAGTCTACTAACAAGGACTCATATGTACTAAATGTATTCATAGACTCCTAACAGGGTCCATCCTATAAAAAGGAATATTTATACAAGTACATCATCTTGTGGGTACCATTCCCACTGGAGTTTTCCCTTTGATCAAGGGTTTCCCTAGTTAAAATATCTTGTGTTATTTTGTATGAGTATCTTGTTGTGGTTTCAATTTATATTTCTCATATGATTAATTTTGTTTAAGGTTGATAATGGTTGTAATAGTTGGATAACTTATTCACCCCTCCCCCCCTCAGTTATATCAGTGGACTATATATTCTATCAATCGATATTAGAGCATCAGGTACTTGAAGGATAAGCTTAATAGCTTTGGTAGATTGATGATGAATATTTTTAGAAAGGATAGTATTAGATTTGATGGGGCCAACTATGACAGTTGGAAGGAGAATATGAAGAATTATATGTTGTGTATGGGTCTGGGTTATTGGATCTTGAAAAAAAGTGATAAGACAATTGTGGATGAAAAATAACTTGAAGAATGTAGTGAAGTAGAAATAGATTTGTTCATGTGTAACATGAGAGCTAGAGAAGCTCTACTATTAGCTCTTCCAGAGAATGACTATAGTTAGGTAAATTCACTTCAAACATGTCATGAAATTTGGAAAGCATTAGAGCATACTTCTAAAGGTGATACACATGCAAAAAGAATGAGATTGCAGAATTGGATATGTGAATTCCAAGATGCTAAGATGATGGAAGATGAATCTATAAGAAGCTATATTTGTAGAATATTAGAAATTGTTATAGGAATTCAGTCTCTTGGTGGAGCCAAGGAAGATGATGAAGTAATATGGAAGATCTTGAAAAGCTTGATGCCACCATTCAAGCAAGTAGGTCAGATGATTGAGCTAGTAATGCTCTACACTAAAGATTTCACAAAGTAAATGTTGCTTGAAAGATTAGAATATGTAGAAGTAGATTCAAGATAGACTGGAGATCTAGCTAGAGTCAAAATAGCTTTTAGTGCCTTGAAAATTTGACCTAATCTAACAAGGAGTACAAGCACATGTGGAGATCTTTCTGGTAGCAATAGATCTAATGATGACAAGAAGATTAAGGAAGGAGTAGCCCTTCTTTTGAGAAGAAAAAAAGATGCTAGGAAAATCTTTAAATGTTGGACTAGTGATGAATTTGGTCATTATGCATCTAAATGTTCTAAAAGAGAGATAAAGTATAAAGGAAAGTTTAAGTCTAGAAGAGATAGAGATAGAAAGTTTTTGTATGCAAATGAAGTTGAATAATCTAATGAGAAAGGTCAGAGTGAAAGTGATGATGAATTGGGATTTGTGGCTATCAAGAAAGATGATCTTGATAGAGAAATTAGAGAAGAAAGAGCTCTAATTTCCTAGGTGGAAAAGAAATCTAATTGGATAATTGATAGTGGTTGTTCACATCACATGACTAGTGATATGAATAAATTTGTTAAGTTCAAGAATCATGATGGAGGTATTGTTATAGTTGGTAAAAATGTAGCTTGTCATACAACAAGATTTGGATTCACTACTCTTGAAGGTAAAACTAACACTAGTGATGTCTATTTTATTGATGGATTGAAGCATAACTTGTTGAGTGTTGGATAGTTGGTGGAAAAGGGAACTATCATTTTCAATTTACTGAGAAGACCTACATTATCAAAGATAGAGACGGTAAGCTGATTGGAATAGGCACAAGATCTAGAGGTAATGTATTTCAATTGAATCCTACTGAAATGACATGTTTGGTAGCTAAAGTGGACAATAGTTGGTTTTGGCATAGAAGATTCTATCACATAAACTTTGATAATATTGTGAAGGTTAGTAGCTCATTTGCAGTCAAAGACTTGCCTAAGATTACAAAGCCTACTAATGTTGTGTGTAAAGAATGTATTTTGGCTAAACAAAAGAAAGTATCATTTCCTAGCAATAAGTTCACTACCACAAAGAAGTTGGAGATCATTCACATAGATATGAGTGGTCCTTCTAGAATAAGATAATTCTATGGTGAAAGGTACTTTATATTTTTTGTTGATGATTTCACTAGAATGATGTGGGTAGCAATTCTTAAAGAGAAATATGAAGAATTTGAGAAGTTTAAGATATTTAAGAATAGAGTTGAGAATGAATCTGGTGTTAAGATAAAGGGTTTGAGATCAGATAGAGGAGTAGAATTTACCTCTAGAGGGTTTAACATAATTTTGTGAAGAGAATGGAATCAAAAGACATATATCTTCACCTAGAACACCTGAGTAGAATGGGATTGATAAAAGAAGGAATAAGTTAGTAGCAAAAGTAGAAAGATGGATTCAAAGTCTTCTATAGGGACTCGTATGTACTGAATGTATTCACAGACTCCTAAAAAGGTCCATCCTCTAAAGAGGAATATTTATACTAGGACATTGTTGCCCAAGTTTTAGTTCATATCTTTTTCCTTTAGGGTTTTGAGTTAAGTCAATTATCAATGTCTTAAGTCTGAGTGTAGATTTCCCATAGGATGGCCTTTCTTCTCATCATTCATTTGAACTAACCTAATGCAAGAATCATATGAGAAATGCATTAGTCCAATGATAGGTGATTAGGGTTTGGGAGCTTTTTATGTGTCATCCCAATGAGAAGAAGGTTTGGATCTTCTATTTGATTTGTTCCTAACCATAAGAAGACAATGATTCAATGTTTCATTATGGTTTCCATGGAAGACATTGTAGATAAGCAAGATTAGTGAGCAAAAGAACTAGTTCATGTAGAAGAAAACATTCAAAACCCTCTTGGAGTCAAAATATGAAGATAAGAAAACATGTACCATCAATTTAGTACATGAATGGTTTACATGCAATCATAATAACCTACATGGTGGAGAAAAGTCAAATGAATGAAAGAATGCATGCCATTGGCCAGTTGACAAGTCAAATGGTTTAGAAGACCAAATCCAAATCATTATTAAAGACCAGATCAATGGATGATGTTTTAATGATGGAAATTTAAGTATTTGATGATGCATCTCATTGGCCATTAGATTGAAAATAGATCTACATTTATTGATATGTCATTATAAAAAGTTGCATGAAGAATAATCTTGGTGACATAGCGACAAGTTGTCACCTATCCATGGGACCCAATTGAAGGTGGGACCTCCTTTCAGTCATACACAATAATCGAAGAACATAATGAATATCATTGATCTTAGGAAAGATCTATGACTGTCATTATGTCACCATGGAAAGTTTCTCAAGTATTAATCATAGTGACATAATGACAGAATGACACGTGTCTGGTTGGCCATCAATTTTCATGAGGTATAGTAAAAATTTAGTCATGAGGGGCCATGAAGCAAGGAAGGTCAATGCGAGATCCTCTGAGTAATGAAATCATTCCACCTATCTGCTACAACATGCATAGCTAGAAAGTGGACCCACATCTCAACGTAATAGGGTTAACATCATATTATCACAACTGTCAGATCAAAAAAATATCTAAGTTTGTTGCTATGTCTCTATCTAAAGTTGCTTGACTTTTATTCATAGTGATGTAACAATAGTTCAACATGTGTACACAAAGGGACCCATGGAAGAAGTTATAAAGGAAGGTTATAATGTTTTAATTGTGATTGTTAGTTTAAGATCAATGGCTAGAATTCAAAAATGTAGTGACCATTAGAGTATGAAATACATGGGTTTAGCATAAAACAACAAAAGATGAAGAAAATAGTGATTTTCTATAGGATTTTCTTAAGATTATAGGAAGCTAAATAGTCATCAAGTGTTTCCAGAAGTACAATGGATTCAAAATCAAAAATGGAGAAGATGCCACATGTTCAAATGACTTGATAATTTTATATTTTATTTCCTTGTTATTTTGTGAATGTTTCTTTGTTAAACTAAAGGGTAACAACAAATTATAAATGTAATCTCATTTGACAATACAAAGGTAGGAAAACTTGATGGTGAATTGATCTGTAATTCCATTTACCCTATTTTCTTGTCATGTTTTGTTGCCCATGCATAGATTATTTCTCCATTAAGAGTTGAAATACAATCATATGTCATTCTGTGATAATCATATATGAATTCCATTTCATTTTGGTAATTACAGTGAAAGTGATTCCATTTACTTTCTTTGTATATGGTTATGTTTCTTCTCTTGTTAATTTCATGTCATGTTAGATAGTTTCATTGGGAAATGAAAGATAAATGTGTATGAATCTATTAGTTATTGGTTGGATTCCATTTCATTCAAGGCTGATAGTGAAAATAATTCCATTTTCCCTCATGTGCATATCTCTTCATTCCTCTTCTACATTTAGATGGTTGAGATGCATTTAGAATAGAAGTAAGGGTTAGAAATCTCAAGATAATCTACTATAATCATTCCATTGGGTGTGATAGGTTAGTCAAATCCATCTTGGCTGAATTGTTTGTGCCTACAAACAATTTTGCTATCCTTTACTACTCTTAGGTTAAGAGCTTATAATGTCAAAAATTTTGATCTCATAAAAACATATTCATTGCATATCATTGCAAATCATAGGGAGTTGTACCTAATAATTTAGAGGAAAATGATAGAATACATACATTGAACCATTTATTGGTAAACATCCTTTTGTCTCTCCAAAACATTTGGTATCAAAGAGTTAGGTTATAAAATCTAATAGGAGGACAAACTGTTAACCAATAGTTTTTGGCAACTCTATTGTGGAGATTCAAATGAAAGCTGTAAAGAATTTTCCTTCATATTAAGTTTCAATATAATTATTTGAGTTGCAAGAAAGGACTTGTGGTAGTCAAATGTTTTCCATAAGAACTTGATACCAATTTTACAACCTCAACCTGCTGAAGAAAAAAAGAAAATCCAAAGTTGAAGACTAGTAAAGATAAATTCAAAACACCATTTTTTTTTTGAACATTTGATACATCCTAGATTCCAAATATACCAGGATATCTAAGGAGAAAGGAAAGATTGATCCAATATACAAAGAGCTCAAGAAGGCCAATTTTCTTATCCTAGAAGATCTTTGCAGAGGAGGAAGAACACATGCAAGGGAATCTGTGACTAAAAACTCCAAGATATTCACCTGTCTATAATTGTTTCTCCTAATAGAACACAGAAAAGTCATTCTTCTTCTCCTCCTATTGCCATGAATTATATTCCTTCTATATTTGATGTTTTATTATTGATTAGTATTGCACTTCCTATTTTTATTACTTTTCAAACAAACCAAAATATTGTACCAATAGTTATGACACAACCATGGGGAAATGCTATTGGTCCTCTTGTCATTCCAGATAATAATGATTTGTCAAGAGCATCAAAGAAGAACTTCCCAAGATTTAATGGTGATGGTACCACTTCTACAGAACATCACTTAAGTGCTTTCCTTAAGGCTTGTTGTGTAGTAAATCCTCAACATGAGGATGTGGCTATCAAAATAGTTGTAGATACTCTTGTATACAATGTTGTTGATTGGTTTCAAGACCTACCTATAGGATGCATCACAAATTGGGATACCATGAAACAAAGGTTTAAAGAACATTACAAAAGTAAAGAGGATGCACAAGTATTGTTGTTGCAATTGGTACAGATAAAGAAAGAACCATCATTTTCCATGAGAGATTTTAATGCAAAGTTCAATAAACTCATCAAAAGAATACCTACTACTAGTGCACCAATAGATGATAATAAGAATACCTTCTACATTAGCTATATGCCTCCTAGTCTAGGATATCAAATTAGAAGAGAAAATGTTTCAAACTTGCAAGCTGCCTAGACACCAATTGTTGAGATGGAGGATGATATGATAGCCTCTAGTAAGTGGAAAAGAGAACTTCAATCTAGAGCCATGGGTAATACAATTAGTACTTGAAATAGCATAGAAGCCATACTTCAAAAATTATCTAATGAGCTCATTTCATTAAAGAAACAAATCAATAGGCCTATTCATTCTTTTCATCAACTTTATCAAGAAGGTTATAGAAACCAAAATGGAAGTAAAGCATTGAAAATACTACCTATTCAACAAAGATTAGTAATTAAAGGTGCCCCCAAAAGACAAAATATGTGGGCTTTTCATCTAAGGGTAGATCATGATGGAGATAATTGTGTTGATATTATCAAACATAGATAGATTATGGATAAAAAAGAACAAACAATTGAATATCCTAAAAGTGAGGATGATCATGCTCCTTGTGGTGACTCTAAAAATTATTTCATAGAGTATGAATCAGATTCAGAAGTAGGAGGTAACTATTTTGCTATTCTAGAAGGACCTTAGTTAACAGTAATGACTAGAGGTTAGAAGAATAGAAATAAGGCCAATAATTCAATTCCTATTGGAAGTAATGTACTATCAAACAAAATTGATAAAGATAGTGGCATAGTAACCTCATCTTCACAAAAGGAACACAAAAGTAAGTTAGCTAATTCTTTTAACATCATACAATAATGTGAAGAGGTAAGAATCTAGATATCTCCATTGGATTACTTAAAGTCTAATCCTAATCAATTGAAAAGATTAGTTGAGCATTGTAATAATAAGGATGGGGGTCATGTTAATATTAATTCTAATGTTGATCATCATAATGAAGCTAGTACTAGTGGAACTTCTTTGACTGAGAATATTTTGCACTTCCTAAGTTGTTTAAAGAAGAAGAGCCTCTTGTCTTAGCCACATGCCCAAATCAAAAACCAGATCCCTTTTACATTTCTTTGTTCATCAATGGAAATAGATTGAGTAACTACATCATAGATTTGGGAGATTTTGATAATTTAATGCCTACTTCTGTCGCAAAAGATTTAGGACTTCCACTAACTAAAACTTTTGGTAGGTGTTATTAAATGGATGCAAAACAGGTTGTCCTTGCTACCTATCCTTCCAAAAGGATAAAACTTACTATCCTAGTGGTAGACATCCCTGCAAGCTATGACATTCTCCTAAGTAGAATTTTCTACAAAGACATGGGGTGGGGTGGGAGGAATAAAACTAGACTGGTCTTGTGCCACTATCCAAGTTGTAGATAAAAAGGTGAAGCTAGAACTAGAAGAGAAGGCAAAATTTACTATCTAAAATTAGATGACACTAAATCTTAGATATTGTATCATGAAATGCAATTTGGTAATTACATGCTTTTCTCTAACACCCCTGATATTTCAAAAGAATCAGAGGAAAATAAAGGTGATCAGTTGTGGACTTTGGAATTTGATGGCAGTTGTGCTAATATTGGTTTAGGTGTAGGGGTAGTGTTGACATCACCTAGTGGGGAAATGACTTGCTTGGCTTATAAGTTAGATTTAAAAAATGCTAAGAATACTATAGATTATGAAGCTCTTCTCCTTGGAATAATGGTAGCAAAACAAAATGGAGTTAAGATACTCAAAGCTGAAGGAGATGTAGAGTTGGTGGAGAGACAAGTCAAAAATCAGTATGTAGTAAAGAAATCAAGATTGAGAAGCTATCATAATAATGTGTGGGATGAAATTGTGAGTTTTTATGCCTTCTCAATTACATCAATACTCAGAGAATTCAATTCAAGAGCTGATTTTTCTTTAGTTTTTGCATCATTGCTCTTGCCACAACCCAATTTTCGAAGATCAAGTTTATAAAGTAGAGTTCTATTTAGGCTTAATGTCCCTAATAATGAGGATTCATGATAGGTGTTTGAAGAGGATAAACATATACTAAAATTCATTGAAGGGGAATATCCTTTTGAATTCTTGCATTTTTAAGGAAGCACTAATTCAAGTGATGATTTAGTGACAAGTGAGAAAAAGAAAATAGATCCTAATATGATTCAATTGAAAGGTAATAAAATTAAACCTCATCTAATCTCTTTAGAATTTTTTCTTTGATAGGGATGATGCATACATAAAGAGAGAAAGAGATAAGAAAGAAAAAACCTATGGTGAATGTGATGGAATCAATATTAGGACAGAGATCAGCCCAAAAATGTTAAACATAGGAAAGTGGTGCACACTAGAAGAGAGGATAGAGATTAGGAAATTACTCATTGAATTTCAAGATGTATTTTCTTGGATCTATGAAGAACTAAAGAATTTCATGGATGGGAAGTTCAAGCATGAAATCCCTTTTAAACCAAAAGCAACATGATTTAGGCAGAAATAAAGAAACTATAACTCTATAGTTGAAGGAGCAATCTTCAGAAGATCAACAAAATATTGTAGTCTAGGATTATATACCCTATTCAACATTCCACTTGGGTTGCTAATATTGTGCCAACAAGGAAAAAGAATGGAGCGATAAGGATTTGTGTAGATCTTAGAAATCTAAATCAAGCTTCACTCAAAGATAACTTTTCTCTCCCTAATATTAATAATCTTTTACTAACTATTGCATGATCAAAAATGATGTTTATGTTAGATGAATTTTTAGGATATAATTAGATTCAAGTAGATGAAGCAGATCAATTCAAAATTGTATTTACTCCATGGGTTAATTTTTCTTACAATAGAATTCATTTTGGCCTAATCAATGCTGGTGCAACTTTTCAACATGGCATGAATTTGGCCTTTGAAGATTTGAAAGATAGAATTATTGTTATATATCTTGACGATTTGATAGTCTTTTCCAAGAAGAGAAAAGATCATATTAGAGATCTAGAAAAGGTGTTGCAAAGATGTAAAGATCATGGTATCTCACTGAATCCAAAGAAGTCGATATTTTGTGTCATAGAAGGAAAGTTGTTTGGTCATATTGTATCCCAAGAAGGAGTGAAGATTGATGCAAATAGAGGTAAAGCTATCCAAAAGTTAAGTCTAGCATTGAGTAAAACTAGACTAAATTCATTCTTTGGCCAAGTAAATTTCTTGAGGAGATTTATTCCTGACTTCTTTGAAATAGTTAAATGTATAGTTGATATGATGAAAGTCAATAAAACTTTAAAATGGATTGATGTTGGGAAAAAGGATTTTGACGATATCAAGAGTGCTATTGCCAAAGCCCCTATGCTTGTCCATCCTGACTACACTAAAGAGTACATCATTTACTATTATGCCTTAGAATATACTATGTCAGCTATATTGATGCAAGAAAATAAAGAGAGAATACAAGCTCCAATTACTTTCATGAGTATACCATTGAAGAATCAAGAATTGAGATACTCATAGATGGAAAAACATGCATATGTAGTAGTGAGAGCCCTTAAAAGTTTGAGGTTTTATGTACTACATTCTCATTCAATAATATATGTTATAGACCTTAGAGTAAAAAGTATTCTAACACAACAAGAGGCTGGTTGTAATAATAGAGGAGTTTGGATAGAAAAAATCCAAGAATATGATATAGAAATTAAGCCAACCAAACTTGTAAGAGGTAATGCACTCTGTTAATCCTTGGTAGTAGATCAAAAATTCAAAGAAAAAGATACTCCAAAAATTCTCATGGTAAGTCTTTAGGATCCTTGGTTCTCAAACATTGCTTATTTTTTGACATATGGAGAATGCCATGATGGATTGACTACTAAGAAAAGAAGAGATGTAAAAATAAAAGGCTTGAAGTATGTCATTTGTTAGCTTCTAAATTAATAGTTTTTGAATAACATAGTTATAAGAGCACATACATGTAGGGGTAGCTGATTCCCATGGTCAATGTACCTATTCAAACACCAAGGCCAACTATAAGGCTATACTCTCCTTCTTCTTCTTCAGGCTTTGCAAGACCTAGGTGGGTGGACCTTAGATTCTTTATATGGTACCAATGTAAAGGCATATAACTAAATCTAGATAATAGATAAAAACACCTAAATATTCTATGTTTATGCAAACATTCATGGACATGAAATAGCTAGTGACAAGACACATGAATCTAATAAAATAAGTGAGGGAAACTTCCTTTTAACTCTTAAACATAAAGGGAAAAGATATCTGATTAATGACTGAATCAACATAACCTAGGTATGCAACAACAAGAACATGCAATCTCCAAGTGGACCAGTCCCTTATCCCTTGGGCATTCAATAAGTCAGGACACACAAATGGATACTCGAAATACTCAGATATCTAATTTATCCATCTACCTTGCAAATAGACATCTATTTTCAAATGAAATTCATATTTATTAGATCCTCCTATGATCCCTACAATTTTGTCAATGCACATCAAACAATTTTACTTAGGTTCTTGACCCAACAACAAGACATATAGTGGCATAAAATTTTGAAAAAAGCTACAACTAAACAATATGCACTTTGTACATAGTCAATAGAAAACTACAAAGCCACAAAAAGGAGATAAACTTCAAGATGAAATTGTCAATGAAACTCTATATTCAATTCCTTGGAATTAATACATCATGTATATCCAAAACTCAAAAAATATAAAATGAATGACTGTATAATATGAGTACATTAAGAAACTACACTACTACTACTCAATAGAGAGGAAAATAAGTTGAAAAATGTGGAATCACAATTCTAGAACTAGAGCCAACCTTGTGGTCTCACAGTCATAAAAATTGGAACCAACACAATGAGAAGAGAAGAAAGATATTTAGAGGAGAAGAAGCTCAAATCAAAAATCTTATTATGACAACTTCCATGCTAAAACTCCTAACCCTGATGCTATTGAAACTGATATCCTGCTTCATCTATCGGCAAATCAAATCCTTATTAATACTGTTGTAGAGTATTTGAAATATCTTCCTTAAAGTAATCATCAAAACTCTTTTCTAAAGGAATATTAGATATATGATAAGATCTATAGAAATTTGACCTAATTTGGCTTGTCTTGTTCTACCCTTTAACCGTGAATCTTCAATTGTATCCTAGTGACAAAACTTTATCTTCTACATTTTCTTTTAAAACACATTTAATTCTATCTTTATAGCTACTCAATGCATTTAATCTTATCAAAAGATCATCCAAATCTGATATTATTTTGCGCTAAAACAACAAATATTCATTATCACTAAGAACTTCCCAGAAACATAAAACTACATATAGCTTCTCTTGATGAATACTTGTGCAAAATTTGACTTCATAAATGAAAAATTCAAACTCTCTTGGTTCTAAGAGTTTATTATAGTCCACATTTCTAACAAAAATAGTGCCTCTAAGGTTCATTTGAAAATATAGGCCTATGACCATGACATAGGATTAAAAATTTGGAAAATTAAAAATACTATATAGTATAAACTATATAATATTTCAAATTAATTAATTTAAATCTTCAACTTCTAAGATGAACACTCAGATTGAAGATATCTAATTTTGATATTTTATTTTATTTTTGCTTGCCTTGTCTTCAATCACAGGATGCCACTTGTCCATTTCTCATTCATCATCTACTTGGGCAGGCCCCACATCTCCTATGGAACATTTAAATTTTGAATTAAAATCTTCTCAATCTTACAAACTTGACAACCTTGCAACATCTTAACACAAATATTTTACCTCCCCAATCTGATGAATCCCATGTCTGTTGTAGCATCTTCTCTCTAAATATTTCTACTTATGATCTCTCGAAACACTAGGCATTATCATAATATCATGAACCTTTAATTTGGCCTCCCCAATCTTATGTGATTGTAGCATCTTATCTCTAAATATTTCCACTTATGATCTCTCAACAAACTAGGCATTGTCATAAAACCTAGGCATTGTCATAATATCGTGAACCTTTAATTTGGGTTCCCCAATCTTATGTGATTGTAGCATCTTAGCCTATCAAACCTTTCCTTCTGATCTCACGACAACTTCATAATGTCATAAGCTCTCACCTCCTTGTGTAGCATCATAGGTCCCTATAATTTATCTCACAATCTCATGATGATATTTGAATGATTGCCATGTGACACCCTTGGTTTACATGTTCCTTTACTCAAACATTCACTACATATCTACTAGGATGGCCATATGTGGGTCCTTCCTTGCATGAGCTTGCGACATATCTCTGAAGTGGACACCTTTGAGATATCGAAAGATGTTGCGTTCATACATTTTTTTAGTACACATATGTACCCAAGTTTTAAAACTTGTAAATTGTGTTTTCAAACCACTTTGAACCTTAGTTCAAAGTAGTTTGAAGTGGTTTAGTGGTACAAATGATCCATTCTATAGGTTCAATGCAAGAAAATTTTGGAAATCCAATAGTCTAGAGATCAAAGTTTCAAAATTTAAGTCTTGGGTTACAAATTCAAGGTTTTGTAATGGGGGCAAACTAGCGGTCTTCTCTCCAAATTATCAGGAAAGTTTTAACTGTAGATTGCCTATTTGATAACCTCTCTCATGAACACAATATCAAATTCTATAGATCATAAGGGGGATAATTTTAATAGGGGCTCATCATTCCTCATTACCTTTTCAAGAGGTGGAAGTCATGCATTTGCAAATATTGTTGGAAGAAGCTGCTGTAATTTCTATGACAACAAATTTGCAAGAAGCCAGAATAATAGTCTTAGTGCTGGGGGTATAAATCTCAATCTAACTATTGGATCATTCTAATTTTCAGATATTTTTGAATAAAACTACTTTTCTAAATCCTCTAAAAAAAAATGTAATGTTATTTATGGATCAAAAGTTATATGTTTGTGAGTGCGACACTATCAGATCAGCAATGATAGTGACAATATCCAGAGCATAGTAAAATAGTCATATTATGGGTGTTGTATCTCACAATCTAACCATTGAATTGATCTAAATATTAGATATTTATTGTAAATTATACTTCTACAAATCCTCTCCAAAGGGTTTTGTAAGATTTGTTTTGGTGAAAAAGTTATGGGTTCCTGTTTGCGCCTATATCAGATCAGTAATGATAGTAAAAAATATAGATGATAGGAAAATAAGTCTTGTTTTGGGGGCTATATCTTCTAATCCAACCATTGGATCAAGGTAAATTTTGTGTATGTTTTAAAAATCCTAATCATATAAAATCTCTCCAAGAAGTTTTTCTTGATTATGTATGAATCAAAATTTACAGGTGTTTTAATACACTACTATCAAATCAGCACTCTGTCACCAAAAAATGCCACTTGTCAACATGCATATATTATAGGGGCCTCATATTATCAAAAAATATAAGACAATGTTTATACTGATATAAAAAACATTAAGAAAGGAGAGATTGAAAATATTAAAAGGAAATGGCAAGTCATAAGGTTTTTCAAGATTCAATTAGGGAAATTGAAGAGTTTTCATGGGAAAATGAGAAGATAATAAATATCCCAATAGCAAAGGTGGAGAGGGTTCCATTCTTTCTTGCTTATGGGCTACAGACTGTGTGCTATAGTAGGGGAGGAAAATTTCTAGATTTATTCCATCTCTTGTGAGAGAGAGAGGGTAGAGCTTATTTTCTAAACTTTGTGTTAGAGATAGGAGAACTTTTGATTTATTAATGTAATGTTAAAGAAAAGAGTTTCAGCTTTCCTTTAGATAGTGATTTTTGAATTGTAAATGCGTAAGAAAATCTTTGTGTCTTTTTCATTTAGAGAAGGGAGGCTAGAGGATAACTGTATCAAAAATTTGATTATGATGCATTTTTCTTCCACTAATCATAATCTTTGTGTTGTTTTCAATTTTCTCTGAAATACATTTCATGGTCACTGTTTTTCAGATTATGCTATTATTTCAAGATATATCCTAAAGCTCTGATTCCTCATTTTCTCAAAAGGATGGAAAATACTTCTTTGATCTCATTTACTTTGTAAGGCAACATTTGGGCATGTGAACTTTGTGTCATCTAATGTTCTTTGTTGTTCTTTCTTTTCAATAATCCTAGTTTCCACATCTACTTTTTACACACAGGTAGATGTTTGTAATCCTTTTGTGGTTTCAGGTTAAAAGCATCCATATTTTAATTCATTGTAAATCATATACAGGGAGCTGTACTCGATAAAATTTAGAGGAAAGTTATCAATCCAATGATAACTTGTCCAACTGTTAGTGCTGATTAGTCTTCTCATTTGGGCATTCAGGGTTATATTTGTATGTATTTTCTCGGAGAACAATCTGTTCACTAACACATTTAAAGTACAAAAATCTTCCTCCCGTAATGAATATGGGATTAAATTCTTTGGCATTCCCTTGTTAGAATGCAAACCTCTACTCACTATTTTCTTCGCATGTGGAAGCCACGATGTCCCACTATTTCCCTTGTCCCTACTTGCTCTTGTTCCACCATGCTAACTTCACAAATGCTTGCTATTTTACCATCTTCATCTGCTCAATCTTCTCCATTCAAAGCAATAACTCTCCACAACCCAAAAGTCCCATAATATGAAGCATATTCAATAGATTCATTGAAATTGAGGTAGAGATGAAGTTGGGAAAAATACTATTCTAGGCACTCGATGAACTGGCATTTTTCAAGGTAATCAGGAAAAACCTTTGGAAAAAGCACTAATGGCATCTCACAAAATTGTTTAAACAAATGAAGCTTCAAAATATCATAAATCCTATGCTACCATAATAGAGCTACGCAATCTTCTCTCTCCATAATTGCACATGGGACACCTTATTGGAGCCAAAGATCCTTTATTCTTCCCACCCTGCATCATTGCACTCGGTGGTTTCAGTTCATCTCATTTTGATTACTAGTTTTGAGTGACCATGGGAATAAAACTACAATGAACCTCCTCTGCTTGAACTGTTTATCTACCTATTGTGTAGAGTTTCTCTTCCTCCCGGATTGCCATGCCCTATCCACATACCATGCCCCCAATGTTCTAATGTGGATTTCTCCTACATGTTTCAAACTAATCCTCCCTTGTCATGACAAGGAGCCCTATTTTTCTCCTCTTTAATGCCCACTGAAAAGAAATGGCCACATGCAAATTTTCACATTTTTTGGTGAAGAAAACTACCAAGGAGCTCTAGTTTGATTCCTTAATCTCAAGTGTCTATCTCGATCTTGATCCCAAAATGTCTCTTGAGTGAAAGATTCCCTTGATTTCTTACTCTTTACTTCATTCCCTCTCACAATTCTTCCACCAAATGCCCTTCCATCCACATCTTTGATTGCATTGACCACTACTCTGGGATTAGTAAAGGCGACAGCCCATAGCATTCACCCCCAAAACTTGATCATTCACAATCTCACCTTTCAGATCATCGTGTATTTTGAGTGGCCTTCTCCAATTCTTCTTTAGCCTTCTTTAGTGACCATTATCTTTGATTTTTTATTAGCTGAGGTTGTAGGTAGAGCTCCATTTGAAAATGGCCATAAGAAAGACTATGCCATGGATGTAAATGTACTAGCTTGAGCACTATTCCTCATACCATTTCAAAATTCCAAGCTCCCATTGTAGATCATATCCTTAAGTTCTTCCAAGTATCTACTGCTATTAATTCAGGCATCACTATGTAATCCAAAGGTCTGGGAGAAAACTATGAACTTAGTGATCAAAATCTTCATGAGTGTAGCTACACTGCTAGCCAAGTATGAGAAAATCCACATCACCCATGAGATGAGGAAAAAATATGATAGGCGAAACCTTTGGGATACTATATTACTTATATGTTCATGCTCAACTATGGTGCTTTTGTACATTATCAAATGGTTTAATAGCATGATGGGCTCATTGATCCGGCTAGTCAAACATCAATTCCTTACCCTTTTAATCAATAGATAAAACATTCAATACTATGAAATCTAAAGTTATAAATCAATGCTTACCCATTCTTATATGATCAAAATCCACTTATTCTCAAGGCATTCAATATGTCATTCAAATGAAAATAACATAGAAGCAAGCCACTTGAAATACCTTTGGAGTCAACTATGAAAAATTCCAATAAGGTGCATTTTTTATTGTTAGTTTGATTTATTAAAAAATTCTTGTTTTATCCATTTGAGACATTTCAACTCCTAATATCTTATTAGTTTTTTGAAGCTAGTTAGACCCCAAAGTGGGTCTGGCTAAAAAATAATTTCAAACTAAAACAACTGATATTTGAAACTAATCAAATGAACATTTGGTACTAATCTAAAACAAGTTTGACCATTGATTGATCATTAAAACTCATTTCACCTCTTATCTGCAAATTGAGATTTTCATGCAATGAGGACCTTTGACTAGCCTTAAAAATTGACAAAAACACTTGATAGAACCTTGGGATCTCACATATTGATTCTTTGCTCCGAATTCTTGCACCCTATCAAATTTTGTCTCATGATAACTTTGGGGTCAAAGATACTGAGTGTCAAAGTAGATCACTTAAAACTATCTGCAAATAAACATGTTAGAAAATAATGGAATGCATTTGGTTTTGGCTTCGAAAATTGGGCAAAGGAATGCTTGAATGTTTGAAAAATGAGGAATTATTTCATTTCCATCAGGAGAATATAATTTTGTGATTTGGCCTCATGACAAATAATAGGGTGCATTTGGCAAGCATGAAAAGTGAGGTACTCAGAATTACAGAAATGGAAACATCAGCAAAACTATGGTTTTTGCAAATGGAATGGACCTAGGAAAGTGTGTAGATGGATTGGTCAGGGTTTGAAAAATGGAACACTTAAAGTATTTTTAGAGTAGAAAATAGTGGTACAATCCATTTGATCTCATCATTCATAGATTTATAGTTGTGACATCCTGAATAGGGGTACTGATCAATCTGCATTTCATGACACCAGTAAAATGTTATAAATTGCATTTAGAATTGGATTTGAAAACTAATCAAAAGGATTCGTCATAGGCTCAAATCTAGAAAGTAGAAAGTGTGTGACCTCTAGAATGCAATGCAAAAGGAATTTTCTCAGTATGGTCAAGTGGGTCAAATTCATAATTGGTCAAACAAGGCTTCCCATAGTTCAGGGCAATTTGCATTAGCATGATAGAAATAAGTAACCAAATTCAAGGGATTCAAAACCTAATCAAAACACATCAAAATAACATGAAAATTTAAAAATATGATCATTGATATGCATAATAAACACTCCCAAAGTGGTGATTCATGAAACATTACCAGGTACAAGATATTCAAATGCAAACTAGGCTTCCTGTTGCTATTTGACACTTAAGAAAAAATGCAAAAATGAATACTGCTCAAAATGAAACTTCACAGAATGACTTAGAATGACAATTTATCATTACATGATGCATGGAAATATTGAATTCAAGGTGCTAGAAACATCAAACACCTCTTAGACCTTAAAACAATAGTTGGTACACAAGCAAGAAAATATGTTTATAGGGCTCAAAATGACTCAAAATTTTGGAATGGTACTCAGAATAGGAATGCAATTTTGTGTCCCATCATGGTTCATGATGATTTTTTGTAAAGGATAGAAATTGATGGAACATTTTAAAGATTTTTGGATAAGGAGCAACAGGTAAAATTGTTGACATCTTTTCATAATGAGGCATGTGGAAGACATTTCTCTTCTTCTATCATTGCTTTCAAAATTTTGAGACAATGTTATTATTGGCCTGGCATGTCTAAAGATGCATATAAGTGGGTTGCTAATTGTGAGAAATTCAAGATGTTTACTGGTAAACCTCAACTTGCTACCTTACCTCTTAGGCCAGTGGTAATTGAAGCTCCCTTCCATCAATGGGGTTTAGATTTTATAAGCCCAATCAATCCTCCTTCTAGTCAAGAACATTCATATATACTGACTGCCATAGATTATTTTAGTAAATGGCTTGAAGCAAAGCCAATGAAGAAGATTTTTTTAGAGGTAGTATGTGAATTTCTCAAAGAGCATATACTGGTTAGGTTTGGAGTTCCTATAAAGTTGATAATGTATAATGCATCTTATTTTTCTTCTTCAAAAATTATTGAATTTTTCTATAATAATGGTCTTCAAGTTGGGAATTCTTCTAACTATTTCCCTCAATGAAATGGCTAGGCCAAGTCTAGTAATAAGAATCTGATTAATATTTTGAAGAAATTGGTCTTAGATAATCAGAAAAGTTGGCACAAGAAGATTCATGATTCATTATGGTTTAATAGAACCACACCTAAAATAGCTATACATATATCACCTTTTGAATTAGTCCATGGAGTGGAAGATAATTTTACATTTCCTTTAGAGCTCTTTGTATGTAAACTAAAGACTGTGATTGAAGAGGATCCTGTATCTTACCAAACTGCAAGAAGAAAGAGAAGAGATGGTTGACAAGATCATTGAACATCAAGGAAGGATAAAGAAGTTTTTTGATACAAGAGAAAGGACTAAAAAATTCATGGAAGGTGATTTAGTGTTGTTATGGGATAAAAGACATGAGCCAAGAGGTATGCATTCCAAATTTCAATCTTTGTGGAAAGGGCCTTTTCAGATCATTCAAGTGAATTAGAATAATTCTTTCAAATTAGCATATCCCACTGGAGAAATCATGCCATGTTCTTATAATGTGTAGGACTTGAAGTTTTATCAAATGCAAAATTGAAAGTAGGTAACCCCTACATAGTAGTTAGATAGGTAGGTTTTCCTTTCATGTAATTTTCTTTAGCTAAGTTTCTTTCTCTCCTAGGTAGTTTGTTGTTATTTTCCTAGTTTAGTCTATTCTTTTTGTTTCCAACTTGTCACCTTTTGTACAAAACCAAAGATCTCTAGAATTCTTTCAAGAATTATCATGCTTAAATCCCCAGACAGAGCCAATTGTTGACCAGTTTTTAGTTCATATCTTTTTGTTTTAGGGTTTTGAGTTAAGTCAAGTATCAATGTCTTAAGTCTGAGTCTAGATTGCCCATAAGATGGCCTTTCTTCTCATCATTCATTTGAGCTAATCTAATGCAAGAATCATATGAGCAATGCATCAGTCCAAAGCTAGGTGATTAGAGTTTGGGAGGTTTTTATGTGACATCCTGATGAGAAGAAGGTTTGGATCTTCTGCTTGATTTTTTTCTAACCATAAGAAGACAAAGATTCAATGTTACATTATGGTTTCCATCGAAGACACTACAAATGAGCAAGATCAGTGAGTAGAAGAAGCGGTTCAAGTCGAAGAAAACATTCAAAACCCTTCTAGAGTCAAAATATAAAGATAATAAAATATGTGTCATCAATTCAGTACATGAGCAGTTCAGATGCGATCATAATAAGCTATGTGGTGGAGAAAAGTCAAATGAATGAAAGAATGGATGACATTGGCCAGTTGAAAAGTTAAATGGTTTAGAAGACCAAATCTAGATTGTCAATAAAGACTAGATCAACATATAATTTTTTAATGATGGAAATATAAGTATTCAATGATGCATCTCATTTGCCATTAGATCAAAAATAGATTTGTGCTTGTCACTATGTCATTATAAAAAGTTGCATGAAGAATAATCCTAGCAACATAGCAACAAGTTGATAGCTATCCATGGGACCTAATTGAAGGTGTGACCTCCTTTCAGTCATACACAATAATCAAAGAACATAATGAAGATAATCAATCTTGAAAGATCTATGACTATTGTTATGTCACATAGAATGTTGCTTAATTATTAATCATAGCGACATAATGACACATGTCTGATAGGCCATCACATTTCACAAGGTACAATTAGAATCTAGTCACAAGGTGCCATGAAGAAAGGAAGGTCAACATTGTTAGGATTAACATTAGATAGAAATAATAGTTACATGCAAATATAACCAATACCAGAAAATAGTAGATCACATAAAAGAGAACACAATACACCAAGATTTAACATGGTTCACCCAATCCCTAGGCTACATCCACTAACAACAAGCCCAATATTATTGTTATCTAGTGATTACAACCTAATTACAATATGTAATCCCTTACAACTCAATACCACTACAAGAAGCTACAATATCACCATTACATTATCAAATCCCCAACCCTAAGCCTTTTTATAGAAGCTTTTGCCACTTACAAAATTAGGACTAGAATAATAGAAAATAGTAGCTGATGCCTTTTACAATATAAGGGCATTTTTGGCTTTGAGGGTGCTACCCCCGAAATCCCTTGTAGGGTTGTTGCCTCTCGACTCCACCCTATACTACGATAAGGAGTGCACTTGAGGCACTACCCCAGGACCCAGCAAGGGTGATGCCCCTTGACTTCATCTTGGGGGTTCTACTCCCAAACCTTTGTAGAAATAATATGTGGAGAAAACTATGTCAAATAAACCTATGAGTTTGGTTAGGCTCCATATCACAATAATCTCCCACTTGGAGACTGATCAAACTCCAAAACAATAACCTTGCACTTGGAGATTGATCATAGCACTACCAAACTTGTAGCTCCCACTAGAATATCAAACCACCTTAGACTTTATTGTTCTTTTATTCTTATTTAGTCTAGAAGACCAACCGAAGCTGAAGAGGAATTTAGTTTCTCCCTTGTAACTACCTTTATAAAGATATCCACTAGATTGTCATCTATATGTATCTTTTCTAGGTTTAACTCTTCATCATAAAAAATTGACCAAATGAAATGGTACCACAACTATTTGTGTTTTGTCTTTCAATGTAGAGCAAGCTTCTTTACAAGATGAATAACTCTCTAGCTATCTGTAAACAAATAATTATCCCTTTGAGGGTGTCCCAATTCTTCAAACAAGAACTGAAGCCATATCATCTCCTTATATTCCTCTATAGTAGCAACATACTCTACCTTTGTAGTGGATAAAGCATTGACCTTCTATAACCTAAAAACCCAGCTCACGGTGACCCCACCAATAGTAAATACATAACTTGTAGTACTCTGCTTGGTATCAATATCCCTTGCCAAATTTGAGTCAACATAGCCCTATAAGTGAGTAGTAGAGCCCCCAAAGTGTAAACACTTATTGGATGTTCCTCTCAAATATCTGAAAATCCATTTGACTACATTCCAATGCTCAATTCTTGGAAGACTCATATACCTACTAACAACTCCCACTACATGTGCACTATCTAGCCTTGTACATACCATTGCATACGCCAAGCTTCCTATAGCTAAATAATAGGGTAGCATGGGCATCTTATCCTCCTCTTCTTGTGTCTTGGGACACATCTCCTTAGTCAACTTCAAATGACCAAGTAAAGGTGTGCTAACAGCTTTAGCATTCTCCATAGAGAAACATTGCAACACCTTCTCAACATAATCAGCCTAAGATAGCATCAATTTCTTGTTCTTCCTATCTCTGCAAATCATCATACCAAGGATTTTTTTTCTACCCCCAAATCCTTCATAGCAAATGCATATGCTAACTGGCATTTCAGCCCCTTAATATGATCCATATTAAACCTAGCTACGATCATATCATCAACATATAAACATAAAATAATGTAGCTGTCATCATCCAACCTCTTAAAATAAACATAATGATCTGAATGACACCTAGTGTATCCATGCTCATGCATAAAACTATCAAATTCTAGATACCATTTTTGAGGTGCTTGCTTCAAGCCATATAAACTTTTCTTCAATCTACAAACTAGGTTCTCCTTACCTTTAACCTCAAACCCCTATGGTTGTGCCATATAAATCTCTTCATCCAAATCACCATGGAGGAAGGATGTTTTAATATCAAGCTACTCCAAATACAAATCTTCAGTAGCTACAATACTTAAAATAGTGCAAATAGAAATCATTTTAACAACAGGAGAGAATATCTAATCAAAATTAATGCCTTTTTTCTGTGCAAATCCTTTTACAACTAACCTGCCTTTAAATCTTTTCTTACCTCCATCCTCTACTTTTAACCTGTAAACCCATTTATTCTGTAAATCACTTTTATTTGTAGGCAATTTACATAAATCCCAAGTCTTATTTTTCAATAAAGAGTCCATTTCATCTTTCATTACAGACTCCCACTAAAACTTAGTATCCACCTACATAGCTTCAACATAAACTTCAAGTTCACTGACATCTATTAGTAAAATAGAATACAAAGAGGGAGAAAATCTTTCTGGAGGTCTAATTTGCTTTGTTGACTGTCTAACATTCAGTGGTGTGTGTGGTATTTGTTGTTGTAATTTTTGTACATCATGAAGAATTGCTAGAACATCATCTTTTGGAGTATCATCCACTACTACATAATCATCTTCTTTCTTCTCATGTTGTTATAATAGATCTTTGTACAACACTTTCTCATTGAATATGACATCCCTACTTCTTACAATTTTAAAATTTTTAAAATCCCAAAGCCAATAACCAAATTCATTAATGTCATATCCAACAAATACACATTTCTTTGACTTAGCTTCTAGCTTGGTTCCATTTTCAGAATCTATATGAGAAAATGCTTCACAACTAAAGCTTTTGAGAAAAGAATAACTCACATTCTTACTAGTCCATGATTCCTCTAGAATACCACAACCCAAAGGAGTAGAGAGACCTCTACTAATCAAATATGCATCAGTATTGATAGCCTTTTCCCACATGTGTAAGGGCAACCCAACATGCAATTGCATGCTCCTTGTGTTCTCCATTATAGTCCTATTCATGCATTTAGCCACTCCATTTTCCTATGGAGTTTTTGGAATATCTTTCTATCTATGAATATCATTAGTGGAGAAATAATCTTCAAATTTATGACTATAATACTCACCACCATTATCAAATCTAAGACATTTTAATTTCTTATCAGTCTCATTTTCAACCAAGCATTTCCATTTTTTAAAAGTTTTAAATACATCATATTTCTGTCTAAAGAAATAAACCCATATTTTTCTAGTTGCATCATCAATAAATGTAACATAATAATGAGAGCCACCAAGGGAAGATACTTGAGCCAGTCCTCATATATCTATATGCACAAGCTCTAATTTCTCTCTTTTATTTTTCTTCCTAGTCTTCACAAAACTCACTCTCTTTTATTTTCCATAACACAAATTTCAGAAAAATCTATATTAACACATTTCAAACCTCGTAAAACTTTCTTTGAATGAAGTACTTTCATACCTTTCTCACTCATGTGCCCAAGTCTGCAGTGCCACAATACTATATCAAAATCTACAACTATTTGGTCTCCCTACTCAACTATAGCAACGGTTCCTGAACATTCATTTTTCTCTAAAATAATTAAAGTAGAAGGAACAATATGACCTATACAAAGATATAAGGTGCCTACTTTCACACCTTTTTCTACTACAAGGGAACCTTTTAAAACCTTCCAATTTTTTTCATTAAAAGTAACTACACAACACTCATCACCGATTTTCCTTGCTGAAATTAAATTCCTACTCATCCTTGGAACATGTATTACCTCATGTAGTAGCCAATGATTCCCATTCTGCAACTTAATCTTAACTTTTCCCTTTTCAACAATTTGATAGGGTTCATTATGCCCCAAATAAACAAGCCCAAAATCCCCTTGGACATAATCAATAAAATAACCTCTATGAGGTGTGGCATGAAATGAAGCACTAGATTCTAAAACCCATGAATCATCAACACTTTTTAAAAATAGAAGCAAAGCATCATCTTCAGATTTGTTACTTACCACATTTCCCTCCTTATCTCCATCTTTCTTTTCTCCTTCATTTTTCTTTCAAGTCCAACAATATTTCTTCTAATGTCGTATTTTACCATAATACTAGAAGTCATTTAGTCCTCTCGATTGAGACCTCCTCCCCTTTGACTTTCCTCATGATTTTCCATGATTTTTGGAATTATTTCCTCTTTCAGTCATTTTGCCTCTGCTTTGTGTGTTCAAAGCACTTCCTTATGTAAATCCACCTTAGAATTTTCTACGAAGTTTCTCACTCAAAATAACATTGGTCACATCATCATATTTTAGGGTACTAGATCCAGGAAGAAAATTACTCACAGCCATTACCAAGCCATTCTAGCTTAAAATCAAGAGAGCCCTAATTTCTTCATCAAAATTGATACCCACAGGAGATAACTGACTAGTATTAGTATTAAACTCATTTAAATGACCTGCAACAGATCCACCTTCTACCATTTTCATATTAAATAAACGCTTCATGAGAAATACCTTATTTGAAGAAGAGGGCTTTTCATATAATTTCTTTAAGATTTCCATAAACTCTTTCATCATCTTAACTTTTGTAATGTTAAATGCCACTAATGATGCCAAGAATAATCGAATGCTTCCAAGTTCCTTTCTGTCTAAAAGATCCCAATCATCATTTGACATAGATCCCTAATTCTTGGTTTTGCCTTCCAACGGCTTCCATAAATCCTTCTTATAAAAATAGTCTTCCATTTGCATATTCCATAACTGAAAGTTCTACCCATTAAACTTGTCAACCCCTAGCTTACCTTCGTGTGCCATTGCTCCCACTCAACCATGAGACCTTCTTGTAGAGGATCACTAAAAAAATGATGACGGTTTGGCAAAAAAACATAGACTACCATCTAGCTCTAATACCACTTGTTAGGATTAACCTTAGACAAAAATAACAGTTACATGCAAATATAACCAATACCATAAAATAGTAGATCACATAAAAGAGAGTACAAGACACCAAGATTTAATGTGGTTCACACAATCCTTGGCCTACATCAACTAATGAAAGGTCCAATATTATTATTATCCAGTGATTACAACTTGATTACAATCTGTAATTCCTTAGCGCACCATACCGCCGCAAGAAGCTATAATATCACCATTACATTATGAAATGCCTAATCCTAAGCATTTTTACACAAGATTTTTTTCTTACAAAATTAGGGTTAGAATAATAAAAAAATAGTATTCAACGCCTTTTACAATACAAGGGCATTTTTGGCTTCAGGGGTGCTGCCCTCGAAAACCTTTGTGGCGATGCTGCCCCTCGACCCCACCCTATACTATGACACAGAGCACACCTAGGGCATTGCCATAAGACTCTGTAGGGGTGCTACCATTGACCCTATCTTGGGGGTGCTACCCCCAAACCCCTGTAGAAATAATATGGGGAGAAAACCACGTCAAATAATGTTAGAATTAATAATCTTTCCTTGGTTGTATTTATTTATTTATTGAGATAAACCAAGGTATCCCTTATGTATTATTTATTTTTCCTCTAGTCCACATGTAAAGGACATGTTATTCTTGTCCTATTGTCCACTTGTGAGGACAACTCATTTTTGTATTTCCTTTAATAAAGAAAATAGATATTCCTCCTTAAGAGGAACTTGACACTTTGCACACACCTTTTATGAATGTGGCATTCATAGAAATGAAAGTTACACATGCAAAGACATGCAACTCCTTTCTCATCTCTTTAAAAGAGGTGCTTCTCTCTCTAATTTTCATCTAGTCTCCATTATTCACATCAAATTTTTGATGCTATTGTAAATGAGCTATTTTGCTCCATTTCTTCTCTCTCTCTCTCTCTCTCTCTCTCTCTCTCTCTCTCTCTCAGGCTTTTGCCTCATTCATAATACTCAGAAAGAGTTTTCTTTGCTTCCCCCTTATCAAATTCTTGTCTCTTGTGTTGCTTCCTCTTTGATATTGCTCCATTGATCTTGTATCATTTGTATGGTAAAACTCTTCTTGCTCTCTTGGATTAAATCTATTATTTCATACTATTTCATTTTATTATATTTTATCATTTCAATCATTTTTTCTTACATGGGATCAGAGTTACTAATCTTTGTTTTGAGCTTGTGTGAAGGGTTCATTAGAAGAGCTTGATATTGTGAAGATCTTGAAGTTTGAAATATTGAAAGTCTTATCTTATTCTTTTGCAAATTTTCTTCTTTCTTATTCATTCTAACCCTCTTTGGAAAGCTTGCTGCCAAAGAGTTCTTCATTTTTTTTTTCTAACCTCCTTTGGAAGGCTTGCCACCAAAGGATTCTTTATTTTTAATTTTTTTATTATATCTAACCCTATTTCTGTTGCAGGCTTTTTAAGTTTTTGAAATTTAATTTTTTTTTCTGTTTTTTTTTCAGAAAGCAAAATACAACAGTTCGTATTTTTCTTATATCTCATAATCTATGATCTGGGTTTGGTTAAAATTTTAACAACATTTAGAAAACATAAAAAAGAAAAAACCTTTTAAATTTAATTTGTATCAGAATAGTATTGCAAAATTTATTGTACTATATGTGTAGTATTATTTTTTTTCAAATTTTAAGACAGCAGTTCGTATTTTTATGATATCTCTCAATTCGTGATCTGGGTTTGGCTGAAATTTGAACAGCATTTAGAAGACATAAAAATGAAAAAACTCTTTAAATTTTATTGAAAATAGAATTAAATTAAAAAAATTATCGCTCTCTGTGTGTAACACTTTTTTTCAATTTTTTAAAATTTTTATTTTTTCTTGTTTCTTCAATCTGACTAGTGGTTTTGCAGGGAACATTTTAGTTTTTAATTTTGACTCTCTAAATCTCTTAATAATTATTTAACATTCTTGTGGATAATAAGTCTCACTTTTTTATTTCAAATCTATTATTTAAATTTTAAATGTAATTTTTTAAATCATGTCGACTTTAATTCTAGAAATCAAGTTAAATAACTCAAACTATCATGCTTGGAAAACTCATCTTTCGTTTATATTCCGTTTTAAGCATATTTTAGATGTTGCTACTGAACCTTCTGTAGTTCCTGGTACCTCGACTACACAAGATGAAAAAAATGCATGGAATACTAAAAATTAGGAAGCCCTTGGCCTCATTGGTATATCTCTTAACCCAAATTTATTTTTTCTAATTTCTCATTGCACTAATGCCCACGAAGCTTGGGATATTTTAAAGCAAATGTATGACAGGCCATCTGAATTACGCAAGATTCAATTGCAAGACAATTTGGAAGACTTAAGGTATATTGATTTCAAATTCATGGATGAATTTTTACTTAAATTTGATTATATTAAAAGTCAACTAATTGGATTAGGCATTACTCTCACTGATATTAGATTAATTACCATTATTTTAAAGAAATGTCTTCCTAGACAATTTCAACAATTTATTACTAATGTTCATTCTCAACTTGCTATTCCTACTCTTTCTACTCAATTAACTTATAGTATTTTTCAAAATTTGTTACGTCAAGAGGAAGCTAAGATGTTACAATTTGGTACTCTTAGATCTAATGAACATGCTTTTGTGTCTAAAAGTCAAAATCTAAATTTTAAATCTTCTAATAATGATTCTCCCAATACTTATAATAATAATAATCATAATAATCATCCAAACACTCATCGTAATAATACTCATCAATCTAATAAAAAACTCCACTGTACTTATTGTGGGAAAGATGGTCATGTAACTAATAATTATTTTTAAAAACAAAAAGATAAGCAACCTATCAATAACAATAATCAAAACTCTCATCCATCTCGTCATGCTTTTACTGTTAGTTACAATGTTCCTAAAAATTTAGAATGGATTATTGATACTGGTGCATCTCAACATGTTACTTTTCATAAAGAAGTGTTTGATTATTTAAAACCCGATCCTTCTAATATTCCAATTCAATTAGCTGATAATCATAGTTGCAAAGTTGAAGGATTTGGTAATGTTAGTATCCCAAATAGAAAATTACATGATGTCATTTATGTTCTTGAGTTGAAATACAATCTTCTTTCTGTTGTAAAATTATGTCAAAATTACAAAGTTGAGTTTCATAGAGACATGTGCTCTGTTATTGATCCTAACACTAATGAAGTTGTTGCTAATGCTAAGTTAGGCCATGATAACTTATTTAAATTTTTTGGGTTCACCTCTTCTAGACACTCTTTGCACAAAGATATTACTTTTAATATGGAGCATGAAAGGCTTGCTCATTTGAAAAATGAGCATATATCATCTAATACAGTTGAAAATTTACCTTATGTTGCTTTATCTAAGATGGCATGTACAAAGTGCATGAGTGAAAACATGCAAAATACCAAAGGTTATCAAGCTTATAATCCTATTACTAACAAAGTGCACATAGCACGAAATGTTTGTCTTGCATGAAATGGTGTGTATGATTCTTTTAATGCTCAAAATGAACAAGTTCATGGAAGCAGAATTGTGTTAGTAGAGGACCAACCTCCTTCTCTAAACCCTACTCATATATCTACCTTTATTCCTCCTATTTTTTCGTACAATGGTAATGGTAATGATGCATTTATAGATCATGGTAATAATGGTAATATTGATAATGGTAATAACGCTAATGTTGAAACAAATGATGCATTCATACATCATGACTCTTCCTCTAGTGATAAATTTGTTAAGAGAAAAAATAAATGATTTCAAAAAGTACTTAGTAAAAGAGACCAATTTTTAGAATGGGTGGACTTCAACCTAGGAGGATTAATTACTGCAAATATTGTTTGATGTTAATAATTCTCTTTCATCATCCTTGACATTTCTCTTTAGTATGTTGCCTAAAAATTATGTTCTATATATGATCTTAATTCTATTTGCATGATTTCATACCATGATAGTTTAGGTATATTTATTCATGTGTATATATGGGAGCCCACATATATATCCTGATAAATATACAAATTATTGTGTCTCTTGTGACTTATCAAATATGAGTGCATTTTTTATTTCACATAAGTAAATTTATTTTTTTTTTTTTTCTTATTTCTTGAAATTATGAGTTATTATACACTATTGCCTTCAACATTTATTTTGTTCTACTGATTGGCATATAAGTGCAGTTTATGCTTTTTTAGCATCATTCTATTACCATATTGGCACTTTATGGTTAATACCATTTATTATTGGAGTTTCCCTCTAATTTTAGTTAATTTGACCCATCTTGAAGGCATTTTACTCTTATTTGAAGGCAGTCAATTGTTAATACTCATACTTCTTCCCTTTGACATCTTTGAAAATATTTCATATAATGTTATGTATACTTCTTTGCTTAAATCATGAGTCATGCAGGTTATGGATTGATCACCCATTAACTTGTAGTAAAATGACTTATTAGTGGAGTGTCTATATCCATGTGATTGAAGCATTGTTGATGTTGGATTCATTAGCTAGCATTTTCTATGGTCTTTTTTTGAAAGTTTTGATAACACAGTTGTTCTTTGCAGGATATGATTTATCTTGATTTCTTTGCAGTACCAAGTTACACTTATATTTACTCTATGAGAATTTACTTATACATAAAAAGTTTCTAACTTGAATATAAGATGAAATTATCCTTGTGGATAGTTGCCTTTGTTTCTATGTTTCAGGTAATCCATCAAGGCACATGCAAGATATCATTATTCATTGTACAGATCCTATGCCACATAAATCCACTTGAAGATGTAACACACTTGAAGAATTATCCACTTCTCTTGGCTCTCTAATGATGTACCCATGATAATAAGAGACCTCTTGCACAATGAAGATATTTCAAAAAATCAATTTGTAATATTGTAAATTGGTTTTGACAACATCTCCCTAAGTAAAGATTAAAGGGGGGTGTTAGAATTTATAATCTTTCCTTGGTTGTATTTATTTATTTATTGGGATAAACCAAGGTATCCCTTATGTATTATTTATTTGTCCTCTAGTCCACATGTAAAGGACATGTCATTCTTGTCTTATTGTCCACTTGTGAGGACAACTCATTTTTGTATTTCCTTTAATAAGAAAAATAGATATTCCTCCTGAAGAGGAACTTGACACTTTGCACACACCTTTTATGAATGTGGCATTCATAGAAATGGGAGTTACACATGCAAAGACATGCAACTCCTTTCTCATCTCTTTAAAAGAGGTGCTTCTCTCTCTCATTTTCATCTAGTCTCCATTATTCACATCAATATCTGATGTTATTGTGTATGAGTATCTTGTTGTTGTTTCAGCTTATATTTCTCATATGGTCAAGTTTGTTTAAGGTTGATAGTGGTGATGATAGTTGGATAACTGATTCACCTCCCCCCTTTCAGTTATATTAGTGGACTATATATTGTAACATATATATTAACGAAAAGCTCTCAGTTTCTACTTTCCAGATCTACTATCAATTTTTTGTACATGTATCAATGGGTAAAATTTATATTGTGTTTTTTCTGAGGTGCTCCTTAATCAATTTCATTCTATTATGGGTAGTTTAGATTCAATTTGTGGCAAAATGGTGAAATGGGTATGTGCCAAATTTGGAGAGGATCTTATCAATGATATTATTTTGTGTCCAAAGTAGTTAAATGTGGATTTTGGAAGAATTTTTCTACCAAATCTATTATTTTATCAGAAAGAGGAGTTTCTCATTATTCTTGAAAGATATTTGTCAGTTTGTTGGACATAATGATGGGATGTGATCCAATTTTCAGTTCTAGAGAGAAGAATGATAATTTTTAATAGCAATGGAGGGAGATTCAAGTGGACAAGTGTCAATTCCATATCAGATCCATGACTCCTTCCTTCTTCTATATCTTTCTTTCTTCTCTCATTGTACAGGGTGGGTTCTAAACTTTTGGACAAGTTTCATAGCTATGATACTACCATTCTTAGCATTTCTCTCTTATATGAACAATAGTAATGAAGTATATTTTACAGTTTTGATCTATTTGGTGCTTTATGAGTCTTTCATACATCTTGAATGTACTTGTTTCAAAGGAATGAATACAAGAGAGAAGAAAATTACTTAGTTTCATTTTAACTCTTGTCTCCTATCTCTGTTGTTTGTAACCTTTTATGGTTTGTGATCAAATATTATAGACCCTGTTGGAATTCATTTTGGGTTGTATGTTTTGATGTGTTCCACGTTTAGTTCAAAGAATCATGTGAATTCTTGATACATCTTGATAGGGTTGTGAATTCTATGGGAAGGATATTTGATGATTATCAGGTCCAGATTGAAGATAGATGTCTAATTTACAAAGTAAATGGATAGATCACCAATACCTTATGTATATTGTAATTTGTGAAATACCCAATGGATAGGGCACTAATAATTCTTAGAATTTTTAAGCATATTTTTGTTGCATATTTGGGTCTTTTTGATATCAATCAATTAATCAAAATCCATTTCTCTTTCATGTTGTAGAGCTGAAAAGGATAACCCACACTTAGCTTGTCAATATCATAGGTCATGTTACTAGTTATTTCATACCTTTGCCATTTGCATAAGCATAGAAGATTTGGGATTTTAATCAACTTGATATAGCTCCAAACGTATGTTTTGGGAACTGGTACCATATGAATGAATCTAATGTTCTATGCACCTAGGTTTTGTAGAGCTTGAAGTGAAGGAGTTCAACCTTATAGGTGGTTTGAGTTCTAGAAAAATTATGTGCATCATAGGAGATAGCTTCCCTTAGATGAAATATTGTCTTAGATATGTAGTAGTTGAAATCTCTATTAAATTAGGAGACAATAGGCCAAGGAACAATATTTTAACTATTTATGAGAAATTGAAATTTCTAGTCGACTAAGCTGATTTCTTGGAATATGGAAAGTGTGTTGAAGATAAGGATCAATGAGTTGTATCATTTAATTCTAGGAGAGGATTAGGTAAATGACCTAGGAGATGAATTCCAAGAGAAGTTTCTAGAAAAGAAGAGATTAAAAAAATAGTGATTAGATGTATTGTATTTTTTGGATTTAATTGTAAACCCTAAGATCTACGATGTTGTTTAAGAGACAAAAGATTAGAATTACCTATTTAAGGATGTATATGGGAAAACTTTATGTGTGTGAAGAGAGTATATACATGTGTGAAAGAGCTCTAGAGAGTTGGAATATATGATGATTTTATTGAATGGAAAATCTAAGTAGAAGGATGAGATGAGTTGAGAAGAGGAGAAGTGTAATTTATTGAAGAGTTGCCAAGAAAATCTAAGATTGAGATGACAATGGATGCCTTTTAGTGAATCATCTCAAGAACTAAAAAGAGATATGTACATGCAATGTGAGTTATACTTAATAGATCAAAATCATGTTATTACTTTATAACCATTGTAAATAGTATTTGAAATCCTTTGATCAAGATTTCCTTGATAGTCATATTGACCTAGCAGTCACATGTAAATCCTTTAATAGGGTGACATTCTAATGGAATGTTCTAAAGTCCTCTAACAAGGCCACTCCTAACAGGTTGATTAAATCCTTTAACAAGGTAACATTTAGTAGTTTGTTTTGTAACCTTTAATAGGATTAGATCCTAACAAAGCTTACTTCAAAAGAGTGAAAATTAGTGAAATTTTTTTGGTGGTTTTTCCCAAATTGGGTTTATATGTTGAATCCTAGTGTCAAAATTTTGTGGATGTTATTATGGTGTTTTACTGATTAATGTTTGCATTGTGTAAGTTTTTTATATTTAGAAAAATGGCTAACTAGTTGATGTTGCTAATAGTTTACTGTAGAGACTAAGAAATGGAATTATAAGATCTGAAGTTGTTTAAGTGTTTGTTTGTTCAATTGGTACATCTAGACCTTGGATAACTAAATCACCCCCCCTCCTCCCCGCTCTCATTTGTTCTAAATATTCTAACATCCTATTCTTGAATACAAACGTATATCTCTATGAGAAATCTACCTATCTCATATGTCTTTGGTTTAACTTACCACGATGATTAAAATATTGAAATGCTTGATATTTAGTATACAAAAAAATTCATCAGGAAACAAGAACTATTTCTAATTCTTCAATGTTTGAACTATGGAATAGAACTCTCAATCACATAGTATATATATTTTCTTTGAGTCATTCAAAGTCTCACTCAAATAATAAATAGGTCTTCCTTCTTGACTTAAAATTTCTCTAATTATACACCCACTTACATCATAGACCACTTGAAAACCTTTTCTCAGGTAGGGCTAACATAGGTTTTTTTTTTTGCTGGATTTTGTTTCAATAATATAAATATTTTATTTCATCCATTTATCCACTTGAATGTCTTAGTATCAATTCTCATTTTCTTTATCAAAGGACTATAAAATGAACTTGAGTTTATATTGATATTTTAGTAAACATTATCTTATTTGTGAAATTATCTTACCTCTCCAACACTTTCCTATTTAGGCAATTGAATTTTTTTTTCATCCATCTATTGACATCACAAGTCCCAACTCTTTCTTTATGCAAGTGTATAAGGTGAAGTTTGAAGAAATCAAAAAATGGCTCAATTACTCCACATTGCAGAGAGAGATTAACCTTATACCTCAAATAGAAGTTATTACTAAAATCTAAATGATAAATGACCATTAATCCAAAAAATGATCCAATAATTATAGAGCTATAAAAAGAATGAAAGATCCTTAGAACCATAATGTAGAAATTCTTAGCATGAATGTTGATAGTATTCCTCTGGGGGAGTATCCTTAGAATTGTAGAGCATGTAGAATAGTTGATATGGTGCATTCATGACTATGTTTTCCATTGATGACAACATATTATGGTTTCTAACAAGACTGGCAGAGCAGTAGAAAGAGATCATGGTTTTATGGATAAAGAATTGGTGTTCAAGTGAAGCATGGTCAAGGACATGTTACACATTATGTCTTAATGTCGAGGTTAAGTACATATTCAATAAGTCAAAGATATGAAGAAGATATAGGAGATTTATAGAGAGAGGTATAGAGACAAAGTACCTAAAAAGAAGTTTCTGAAAAATGGATTGTATCTCCTAAATAATATAGAATCAATTTATGTGAGGTTATATAGTGGTAGATGATAGTCTGATGATGATGTCAGCGAGTGCACAAAGTCTAGAGTCACACATGTGAGAAGTTGTAAAGCCTATGAGCTGACAGAGTTATGTGATTATGAAATATTTAATTATCTTAATGTGATCCTATTATAATTAATTTGGAAAGCCTCAAGGCCAAATCAAGGAATTGTTTTAAGGAAACGGTATAAAGGAAAGTATTTTCCTCGACTAAGAAGTGTGAATCATAAGTGTATTTAATGTTAATTGTGTATGGGAGAAGTGAAAATATGAGCATAATGTTTGGTAAATGTGATTAAGTGATCCAACAAATTATTGAATGCAAAGTTGGTGATTTGGTATCGAGATCAAAAGCAACAGAAGTCTAGTTAACAAGATAGAGGAAGAGGAAACAAATTAAAATTCTATTCTATTATTCTAAAAGGAATAATATAGAGATCATTTAGACAATGGGTTCATTGTTCTAACCTTTGAAGTTGTTTGGATAGTGGCTCCATCTACCTTCTAGAACTCCTAATAGGATTGTAATCTCTTAATAGGGATTCAAGGTCTCCTAATAGAGATATACATCTACTAAATGTATTTCATAGAATCCTAATAGGGTCCATCCTCAAACAAGGAATATTTATATTAGTACATCATTTTGTGGGTACCATGCCCATTGGGGTTTTCACTCTGATCAAGAGTTTCCCTAGTTAACATATCTCATGTTATATATTGCATATGAGCATCTTGTTATTGTTTTTTATTATATTGTTCATATCGTTAATGATTAATAAGGTTGATAATTTTTTTAATAATTGGATAATTGATTCACCACCCCTCTAGTTATATTGGCAAACTATATATTCTAACAATTGGTATCAGAGCATTAGGTCCTTGAAGAGAAAACTTAATAGCTTTGGGAGATCAATGGCAAGTCACTTTTGAAAAGAAATTCCTAAATTAGATGAAGGAAATTTTGATACTCACAAGATGGAGCTTCCTGGTGAGATATTAGAATTGTGTACAAAATAGAGTATTGAGTTTCTAGATCTAGAATCCTTCTATTTCATACAAAAGAATAGAAGCACAAGTAAAGATAGATACAGATCTAAAGAAGACATGAAGATCAAAGAAGGTATTGATCTAGTTATGGAAAGAGATCCATAAGGAATGATTTTATTTCTTCTGTTGGACATGTAAAGAGTTTGGTAACTTTTCATCCACTTATCCTAAGAGAGTAAGAAAAATTAGAAAGAATTTGCTTTCTAATGAAGAAGAAGAAGAAAATCTTAGAATTGTTAGGGAAAATGTATAAGTTTTATTTGAGACTAAAAATGACTTGTAGAATGATGTATGAATTGTTGAGAAAAGAGGAGAAAAAGTGTCTAAATAGAGAGAAGAGATAAGAGTTGAGATAGGAAATTCCACACCTCATAAGAACCTGAAAAAAAATCACCCTATAGAATAGATAATTGGAAGCAAAGCCAAAGGAGTAATGACAAGAAATAGAGTCAATAAGGAATTGTGTTTAATTTTTCAAGTAGAACCTAAGAGTACAGATGAGGCATGCAAAGATTATCATTGGATTCAAGAAATGAAGAAAGAACTAGATCAGATTGTGAAGAATGACACATGGGAATTGGTTCCTAGACCTAAAGACAAGAATTTTATAGGAACTAAATGGATATCTAGAAACAAGATGAACGAACAACGTCGGGTTGTGAGAAACAAAGCTAGAATGGTATACAAAGGTTATTCACCACAAGAAGGAATAGATTATGAGGAAACATATGACCCTATAGCCAAAATGGAAGTAATGAGAATGTTTTTGTCTTATGCAAAAAATAAGGAATTCAAAGTGTACCAAATGGATGTCAAATTAGCATTTTAGAATGAAGTGTTGGAAATCTGATTGAAAAGATCATTATTGAAGAAGGGAGATTGTTGAAAAGAAGGAAGATGGTTGATAAAGAATGTTTTCAATCATTTTTTGGTCACTGATGTCAAACTTGCTATTTGCTAGAATGATAATTACTTATAAGATCCAAGTAATATCACTTAGTTGATTGATGAGGAGGATTTAATCACTAATATGTAACAAAAGCACCTAAGGGAAAGGTTGAGTTATGGTTTTGTAATGAAGTACAAGGATTAGTTAAGACATTGGTAAAATGATGTATTGACAATGTACTTGAAGATACAGAGGTTGGCCACACTTAGAAATTTTGGAAGAATAAGATGTAACAAGGTTGTCTACAAAGCTTGACTAAGTGCATTAGTGGGAGCCAAGCAAGCTAGTTCATACTGAGCAAATCTTCAATTAGTGTTGAGCAAATGAAAAATTTAGTGTGTGCAGAGTGATACAAAAGGAGTCGAGCAAGCAAAAGATGCTAAGAATCAGAAAAACTTAGTGGATGCCAAGTGAATCCACAGTAGGTGTCGAGCATCAGTAAAACATAGTTGGTGCCAAGTAACACAATATGTGCCAAGCACAGGAATTTCAATAGTGTCGAGATGTTGCATTATTGGAAAAGTCAAAGATTAGCCAAATCTAAGCTGAGAAGCTTGTTAGCTTGAATTTTGTGAACTAGATGGAGGATAAGGATGATGAGCTGGTGGCATAGAATTTTAGATAAACTATTTCTAAGAAAATTTAGGAGGATTCTTCATGATGTTTCTAGAAGGAACAAGATATGGGTTAGATTCATTGAACCCTACCTAATCCATTCAAACTGAAATTAAAGGAGGGAAGAATTGAGTGGGAAAAGATTTTCTAAACTTCTATTTAAGAAGTCATAGACCAAGAAGCTAGAGCTAGCTAGTGTGCCAAATTGTGAAGTGGTTGAAGGGTGTCAAGGAGAAGGTATCGAGAGAAGGAAGAACAAAGCATAGAGACTCTGCTTCGATAAAGTGGTCAGAAAGAAGATTGCACTAGTACATTGAGCATGGAGATTCAAGTAGACAAAGCTTGAAAGGAGGACAAGATGTTAGAGCTGCAGAGATTGAAAGCCAGGCAATGTTGTGAGCTAAGAAAAGATCTAAAATCTACAAGTTAAGTTGTGAGTTGTATCAGGTCAAAAGCCCTTGTTGTTACTCTCTAACAATTGTGTTAGCTAAGGTAAAATCCTATGGACTTAGGATGGTTTAACAACCATTTGTAAATCCTTTAATAGGGTGATGTTCCAAGTGAATGTTCTAAAGTCCTCTAACCAGGCCCACTTCTAATAAGGTGGTTAAATCCTTTAACTAGGCCACACTTAACAGTGTGTTGTAGCCTTTAACAGGGTAGGCCTTTCACAAGGCATCACTTTAGAAGAGTGAGAATTGAGTAGCATGTTACTGATGGTTTTTCCCAAATTGAGTTTCCACGTAAATCATTGTGTTATGTGTTGATCTTTCATGTCTCATTATTGCATTTTGATTTTACAGTAACTTGCTAAGATAAATATTTAGCTTGGATGCATGTTTAGTTTAATTGGGCACACTATAATTACTTGATGTAAAAAAATTATTAGGACATTTGGACCTTAAATAACTAATTCACCCCCCCTCTCAGTTATTCTAAAGCATTTCTAACATGGAGAACTTGAAGAATAGGTTTACATTGAGTAGTTTGAAGGATTTCCTTTGACAAATGACAAGGATATGGTATGTGAATTAAATAAAGCATTGTATTGTCTAAAACAAGCACCTAGAACCTAGCATGCAAGGTTGGACAAGTATTTGGAAAAGCTTGGATTTGCTAAAGGTACAATAGATGGTAACTTGTATTTGAAATAAATTAAGAATGGTTTTATGATAATAGTGATATTGTTTGATGACATGATCTTTCAAGGAAATGATGAAGGAAGTGATAAGTTTGCTAAAGAAATGAAGAATGAGTTTGAAATGAGCATGATTGGTGAGATGAAGTTATTTCTAGGTTTGCAAATTGTGCAAAATAGTGATGGTGTTTTAATATCACAAGCTAAGTATCTGAAAGACTTGTTGAAAATATTTGACTTGAAAAGTTCTAAGGTTGTTGGTACACCAATGATAATTGGTCACAAGTTTTCTAGCAAAGATGAGACACCTACAATTGAGCAAAAGAAGTATAGACAATGACTAGAGATTTGCAATATCTGACTCGCACCAAAAAAAATATAAAAAATGTTGTTGAGATTGTAGCTAGATTTCAAGATGACCCTAAGGAGTATCATTATGTAGCAATAAAGAGGATATTCATATATTTGAAGAGAACATCTAATTATGGAATATGGTATAATAGATCTAGTGATTTCACTTGATGTGCTTATACTGATACAAATTGGGCAAGTAGTATGGATGATAGAAAAAGCACCAGTGGTGGAGCATTTTTCTCAAGAGGAAGATTGGTTTCTTGGATAAGAAAGAAACAAGATTGTATTTCATAGAGTACAGCTAAAGTAGAGTATGTAGCAACAAAAAATAATTGTAATTAGGTCATCTGGATGAAGTAGATGCTAAAGGATATTAGAATATAATTTTCAAAGCCTATTATCATATATTGTGATAACACAAGTACAATGAGTATTTCTAAGAGTCCAATATTGCATTCTAAGACTAATTATCATGTTTTGAGAGAGAAGGTTGCAGATAAATGGAACTGATTGAATTATGTTAGTACTAAAGATTAGATTGCAGATATCTTTACAAAGACCTTGTCGAAAGATACATTTGAGTAATTGAGAGGTATGCTTGGGGTTATGCCCTTACCTACTTCAGAGTAGATGATGTAGAAATTGTATCAGTCCAGTGGTATATATCACTATTGTTTGACTGGACTGAATGTTGATGCTTCTTGTATGGGGGAGTGTTTCAGATGAGCTAAGTCATTCAAGACTCTTGGTAATTTGTCTTGAACAATGTTTTTGGACACTCAAGCTAGTTGAAGATTTGGAGAAGATGATTGAAATAAAGAAGCCTTTTTCATTGGTGTCAATGGGAGAGAGAATGCATTTTAAATATCTCCTTGGTATTATGGAGGAGAGATTGATGTATTGGGGAGAGATTGAGATCTCCTATGTATAAGTGAAACTAGTATTGATGTCAATGGGAAGTTACATTGAATGAGGGGGAAGTTGAAACCTTTTTAGTGTGTGAACAACTGATGCTAATCCTAAAAGATGCATAACAGTGTAGTGTTCTAGAGGATTTGAGATTTGATTGATAAAGAGGATTTGAAAAAATAAGAGTACTAGTAGAGTGTTGTTTGGTATTTTTAGAACCTAGATATTTTTCATCTATGTTGCCATTAATGCCAAAGGGGGAGATTGTTACCATTAACATTGATGTTGTTCCTTTTAGGGAGTATCCTAATATTGGAGAGCATGCAACATAGTTGACATGTTGCACTCATGACTGTATTTGTCATTGATGATAACATAATAAGGTTTTTGTGAAGACTGGTAGAGTAGAAGACCGAGAGCATGGTCATATAGATAGAGAGTTGATGTTTAGGTGAAGCGCAGTGAAGGACATGTTATACATTATGTCATGATGTTGAGGTTAGTATGCATTGAGTAAGTTGAAGATATGCAAGATTTATAGAGACCAGTATAGAGACAGAGTACCTAAAAAGTATTTCATAGACTCCTAACAGGGTCCACCCTCTAACAAGGAATATTTATATTAGTACATCATTTTATGGGTACCATCCCTACAAGGGTTTTCCGTCTAATCAAGGGTTTCCCTGGTTAACATATCTAGTATTATTGTGTATGAGTATCTTGTTATGGTCGCTGATTATATTGCTCATATGGTTAAGGATTAATAAGGTTGATAATTTTTGAAATAATTGGATAACTAATTCACCATGCCCCCACCCCTCTCAATTATATTGGTGGACTATATATTCTAATAGAAAGATCTATAAAAACATTATTAAGACTATAGATATGAACATTGATATAATTATTGGGATATTTTTTACTATATACCAAAGGGAGAGATTGTTGGCACTCAAATTGATTGTGTATGTGTTGCATTCATGATTTCTTTATAACTGATTTCAACATACATGTGTTTGGGTATGTGAGATACATAGTTTTTGTACATCATAGTGGAAGATTTGACTAGTGAGGTTTCGATATGCGAATTTAAGATATATGAGCTTAGATTCATATTCATGGATATTTTCAAACTTAACATCTATGTTTGCACATGTTAGTATGAATAATTAGATAGGTATAGTTTATTTAGTGAAGATCAGTTGCATGCAAGTGTGCACAATATAGCTTACTGGTAATTCAATTGTATCTGGTAAGGAAGATGGAATAAAGGTATGAAAAATTAGATTATGATTGAAGACATGTTCATGATGTTACGATCATTATATTAGATGCTAGAGATTATTTGGTGGAGTCTACTAAAGTGTAATATTTGATATGTTCATTGGTAACTGACTTTTGTGATGTAATTTATTTTAGATACTATAAAGTATATTGAAGCATGTGGACTATAATTGTAATATAACATTGAGGTCCTATATTATAATATCGAGGTCCTATATTTCTCATTTTATATTGGGAAAATCCTCACAAGATGACTTCATTAATTGTTATGACAAGGTATAATTAAAGGATATTAACTTGAGTTGAAGTGTAGTTTTTGTGATTATGTAATTTATGTTCAGATGTTGAGAACACAAATTTGATTAGAGAAGAGTAGAAGATGATGTTGAGATTGAGTTGAAAACTTCAAAAGAATTATATTGGAAAAGAGGTTTTTGTATTTGTTAGTTCACTAGTTGGATATGTTATCCTATATATATTTTTTCTATAACATTTCTAAAGAAATTTGGAGAATGGGTTCATTTAACTTCTCTATTCCTCGTAATAGGGCTCTAGGATATTCAAATGGTAATTAAAATTCTCCTAATTGGGACTCATATATATAGATTATATTGAATTGGCTCCAAAAAGGGTCATATCATCTTACAAGTAACTTTGATATTATCACATCATATTGTGGGTTCCATCCCCATCAGAATTATCCATTTGATCAAGGTTATCCCTAGTTAACAAATCATTGTGACATTGTATATGTTCTATCTTTTGGAATTACTCACTTTATTTATTAAAGTTGGATTTGTTAAGTTAACTTTAAGTTCAATTAACCATATAATTGATTCACCCCTCCTCCCTTAGTTACATTGTTGGACTTTACTTTCTATCAATTGGTATTAGTACATTAGGTCCTTAATCAAAATGTTGATCAACTTAAGGAGATCCATAGAATTTAGGAAGGAAATTAAAAATTTTAATGAAGAGAACTATGAAAATTGGAAGGAAAAAATGAAGACTCGCTTTCTATGTATGAGAATTGAGTATTGGATGATTTCAAAGGATAAGAAGATAATTAAGAGAAATATCTATTATCTTTCACACTTAAGGAAAGGGAACTATTCATGTACATTATGAATGAAATAAAAGCATTGATATATGCACTTCCAAAATGATAATTTGTTGAGGTAAAAGGTCTATATCTTTCTCATGATATTTGGATAAGGTTATAAGTACTCTATGAAGGAGATGTCCATGCAAAGAATTCTACATTTAAAAATTGAAAAACAATTCTTGAGAATGAAAGAATGCTAGAAGAAGAATTAATTAGAGAATTTTTAATGTAAAGGATCATTGAGATTGTCATAGGCATTAATGGTCATGGAGGAACTATAACCAAAGATGAGGTTGTTGGAAATGATTGAAAAGATCATGAATGAAGAATAATGGAGTTGGTAAAGAATGTTTTCAATCATTGTTTTGTCATTGATGTCAAACTTGCTACTTGTAGGAATGACAATTTCTTAAGTGATCCAAATACTATAAATTGGTTGATTAACAAGTAGGAGGCAATCAATAAGATGTAACTAGAGCACCTAGAGAAAGGTTGAAGTTATAATCTTGTAATGAAGTATAAGGATCAGCTAAGCCATTGATGAAATAGAGTATTGGTGACATACTCTAAGAGGATGGACACACTGAGACACATCAAAGATGCAAGGTTTAACTAAGTCATTTGTAAAGCCTAACTAGGTTCATATGAGAGAGCCAAGCAAATTTAACTTAAGTTTGTGCTGAGAAATTCTTCAGGTGCCAAGTAACACACTAATTGATCAAGTGTCAAGTAACTCAGGAAAAGACTTCAGGTGTTGGACATTAGAAAAAGGTAATGGATGATGAGAAAATTTCTTTAGGTGACGAGCATCAGTAAACCAACAATGCCAAGTTGCTACATTATTTGTTAAGTCAAAAGATTCACCAGATCATGAACGATAAGTTTTTTACATTGAATTTTGTTAATTAGTTGGATGATAAGGATGATGAGTAGATGTCACAGAATTTTATGTAAACCATGCAAACCAATTCAAGGCAAATGCTGATGGATTTATCATGAAGTTTTTGGAAGAAACAATTTGGAGGGAAAATAATATCATTTTCTCTAAATTAAATCAAATTGATGAGCGGAAAGATTTGAGCAGGAAGTGAAGAACAAAACTTCTATATAAGGAGTTACAGGTCAGAGATCAAGCATGTGTGTGAGAGGGAGTTGATCATAAGAGTGGTCATGTGAAGAAGCCAAGAGAAGGCTAGTGTGAAGTGTCAAGAAGAGGACACAGTGAGGAGTAAGCACTGACCATCAAGACTCTTAGTTGATCAAGTGACCATAGAGTGCATTGGCATAATGAGTGGAAGAACTCAAGGAGACAGCTCTTGAAGGGTGAACAAGGTGTCAGCACTGCAAGGGAGAAAAGCCAAGCAAAGAAAAGAACTAAAGAGTGATCTGAAATCTGCAAGGTTAAAGTTGCTATCTTTCTCAGGTCAAAACCTTTCTAATACTCTCTTACCATTGTATTAGACATTAAAATCCTACATTGCTAGGTTAGCTTAACAGCTAGGTGGATAAGCCTCAAGAAAAGGATAGAAGATCCCCAGGAGAAGGATAAGAGATCCTCAAGAGAAGGATAAGAGATCCTTAGAGAGGGATAAAAGATTCTTTTGAGAAGGTGACTGTAAATCCCATGGACTTGGGTGAGCCTAACAGCTCTATGTAAATCCCTTAATAGGGTGGCATTCTAAGTTGAATGTTCTTTAGTCCTCTAACAGGGCACACTCCTAATAGGGTGTAGAAATCCTTTAATAGGGTCACATTTAACAGTGTGTAGTGCCTTTAATAGGGTAGGCCTTTAACAGGGCAAACCATCAGAAGTGATTGAAATCAATTAGACAGTTATTTTGTGGATGTCATCCCCACCCCAGTTTTACCTTCTTATTCCTGGAGGGTTTCTAGGTCACCAAAATGCTTTGTGTTATGGTGTGATCCATGTTTACTTTTCATGATTGTCTAATGTTTAATTGCATGCATGACAAGAAAGTAAAAAGGATAGTACTTCTGATTCACTCTCATTTTATTAGAAAATTTGGATTGGACATTATTGGACCTTGAATAACTGTTCACCCCCCTCCCCTCTCAGTTATTCTAAAGAATTCTAACACTTGGTATTAGAGTGCACTGTTGATTTGTTTCTAGGTACTAGCAGCAAGAAGATCAAGCTCTCCAAGAGAGAAGTTCCCAAGCTAAATAAAGACAACTTTGTTGCATGGAAAAGTTTGATGAAGCTGCACCTTAGATCAATAGGTGACTATGCATAGACCTCAATCACAATTAATCATGTAGACCCTACAGGACCCCTCACTGTAGATGGCATGAGCAAGAATAAGGAGGACAATCAAGCGATGTTAGATATTGCTTCAGCACTAAGCTATGTCAAGTAAGATGAAATCATAGAATTCGGTACTACACATCAGATGTGGGAAACATTATCAAGAATCTATGGAGGAGATGATAATGTTAAGAGAGCCAAAAGAGAGAGCCTAAGAGGAAAGTTTGATGACATGAAAATGGAAGAAGGAGAGAATGTTGCTCAATATGGTGCAAGGATGAAAGAAGTGGTAAGTGCCATAAGAAGCCTAGGAGGATAGTTATCAAAAGAAACAGTATGTAGAAAATACTTGAGAACTTTGCTTCCTATCTATGATATAAGAGTATCAGCCATCCAAGAGCTAAGATGTGTACCAGGCAACATATTATCGTTTGAAGGAATAATTGGAAGACTCACTGCCTTTGAGCTATCCAACTTTGACAACTACAAGCCAAAAAACTTTGAATCTACATTCAAAGCCAAGATGACAATAAAAGACAATGAGGAGGTGCAAACAAAGAAAAAGAGTGGAAAAGGAAAGTATGTATCTAGTGATAGTAGAAGTGATGAAGATGATGTAGACCAATTGGAGGCATTACTAGCAAGAAGATTTCACAGAGGAAGAGGAAAAATTCAAAGGTTTCGTACCAGTCATTTGTTTCAATTGTAATGAAGTTGGTCACATTGCAGCTAGATGCAAACAAAAGAAAAATTACAAGGATGGAGGCAACTTCAAGGACAAGAAAGAGGACAATAAGGACTACAGAGGTAAAGGAAAAAGATGCTACATTTTTGAAGAAGACTCTGACGAGAATGATGATGAAGTAGTCTATGTGGCTATGAAAGATGAATCAAATGAAGATGAAGCAACTACCCTCGTAACATGCATGAACAAGAATAACAAATGGATCATAGATAGTGGATGCTCTCATCACATGACTGGAGATAAAAGTAAGTTCATTTCCTTTACTCAATATGAAGAAAATAGTGTTAGATTTGGTAACAATGCACCATGTTAGATCAAAGGGAAAGGTAGTATTAAGCTTACCAAAAAGCTATCATGTGCTAATGCATACTATGTTGAAGACCTGAATTATAACTTGTTAAGTGTCTCATAGTTAGGCAACATAGGATGTAAGGTTGAATTTGAAAATATAGTTACCAAGATTTATGATTCTCAAGGAAGTCTAATAGGAAAAGGTGACCAGACTAGGAGTAATTTGTTCTACCTAGACATGGAAGATGCTTCTTGTCTGATTGTTTAAACTGATGATGTATGATTATGGCACAAGAGGCTATATCATGTAAATTTTGACAACCTAATAAGCATCATAAAAATGAAGAAAGTCAGAGGACTACCAAAGTTGAAGAAGCTTGATAACACCATGTGCAAACAATGCCAACTAGGGAAGATGACCAAGTCAACTTTCAAAAGCAAGGCATATACTTCTAATGAAGTATTAGAGCTAGTTCATACTAACTTGTGGGGTCCTATTGAAGTGAAAAGCTACAAAGGTGACAGATAGATAATGTTATTTGTAGATGACTATTCAAGGATGATGATAGTCATGTTCCTGAAACAAAAATTAGATGCATTCCAAATGTTCAAATGGTACTTGGCCAAAGTTGAGAAAGAGACTGGGAAGAGCCTAAAATGTCTCAGATCTGATAGAGGAGGTGAATTCACATCAAGAGAATTTGAAGAATTCTGCAATGAAAGAAGAATCAAAAGGCAAACATCAGCACCTAAGACTCCACCTCAGAATGGTATAGTAGAAAGAAGGAATAGATCAGTTATTGACTCTACTAGGACCTTAACAATGGAGAAAAATGTTGCACTCAAGTACTGGAGAGAAGTTGTAAGTACTACAGTCTACACACTCAATAGAGTTCAAGTAAAGAAAGGTACAAATGTAACACCTTTTGAATTATGGTATAGGCATTCTCCAAATGTAAAACATTTCAAAATATTTGGATGCAAATGCTATATATATAAAGAGTCTAGAAAGGGAAACTTTGATGCAAAGAGTGAGGAAGGCACATTTCTTGGTTATTCTACTAGAACCAAAGATCATAAGTGCTTGAATGTTAACAATAACAAAGTAGTAGAAAGAAAAAATATGAAATTTGATGAGCTTGCAGAAGTTCAAAGTGTTGAGAACACCAAGAAAGTAGAAGAATACAAGACCTTTGTATAATTTTATGAAGTTATACATAATAATGGTGAAGTTGTAAATTAGAATGACAATCAGCAACAAAATCTAGTATTTTTCGAGTCACAGACAGTGAATATCGAGAAGCAGACACATTTAGAAGCTGAGCTATAGAATACAAAGAATGTTCATTCAGATTCTAATAACTATCAACAGGAAGGAAATGAAGAAATATCTGATGAAAATACACATAAAGATTCAAATTCTGAAAGAGACAACATGCAAACAAGGAAAGAACCAGTATTGGCAAAGTATGTAAGAAGACATCATCTTCTAGATCAAATTATTGGAAACGAAGAGGCAGGAACAATGACAAGGAATAGACTCAGAAGTGAGACATGTCTACTCAGTAAAATGGAACCAAAAACAATAAGTGAAGCCATAAAAGATGATGACTAGTACAATGCTATGAAAGAAGAAATAGAACAAAATGAAAAGAACAAGACATGGACCTTAATCTCAAGACCAGCTGATAAGAATGTAATTGGAACTAAGTGGGTGTTTAGAAATAAGTTAGATGAGAATGGTGAAATCACAAGGAACAAGGCAAGACTAGTTTGTAAAGGTTATGCACAAGAAGAACGACTAGACTATGGAGAAACTTTTGCTCCAATTGCCAGAATGGAAGGAGTAAGGACCTTGCTTGCATATGCTGCCTTCAAAGGATTTAAAGTCTATCAAATGGATGTTAGGTTAGCATTTCTGAATGGTATACTTGAAGAGGAAGTCTACATAGAGCAACCAGAAGGATTTGTTGATGAAAATAAAAAAAATAAGGTATGTAAATTGCATAAGGCTATATATGGATTAAAGCAAGCCCCTAGAGCTTGGTATGGGAGACTTCACAAGTATCTAGTGCAAATAGGATTTGAAAGAACTAATTATAATAGCAACATGTACATCTAATTAGAAGAAGGTAAGGATATCCTTGTATCTGAAATCTTTGTGGATGACATAGTTTTTAGAGGAAAGGAAGTGCTTTGCAAAAGTTTTGCTGACAAAATGAAACATGACTTTAAGATGTCTATGTTTGGAGAAATCAAGTTCTTTTTTTTATTGCAAGTATATCAACTAAAACATGGTATATTTGCGACACAATCAAAGCACATCAAAGAGATACTTAGGATGTTTTGATTGGAAGAGTCCAAACCTGTCAGCACACCAATGGCAATAGGACATAAGCTATCAAAAATGATGAATCAGCTAAAGTCAATCAAACAATGTATAGAATTATGATTGGAAAACTACAATATGTTGTACATAGCAGACCAGACATAGCATTAGCAGTTGGAATAGTGACTAGATTCTCTGCTAATCCTAAAGAAAATCATCTCATGGCAGTAAAAAGGATAATGAGGTATCTCAAAGGAACTGATGATTTTGGCCTATATTACAAAAGAAATGAGAAGTTTGAGCTCAATACATACATAGACGTAGATTGGGGAGGCAACATTGATGACAGGAAAAGCACAAGTGGAGGAGCATTATTCTTAGGTAAAGGGCTAGTTACATGGACTAGCAAGAAACAAACTTGCACATCTCAGTCCACTGCAAAAGCAAAACATGTGGTAGTAGTAGTCAATTGCACAAACATTGTGTGGCTCAAACATCTATTAAAAGGAATGAAAGAAGAGGTAACCAAACTTGTGATACTGTATTGTGATAATACAAGTGTTATAAACATATCCAAGAATCCAGTAATGCATGCAAAAACCAAGCATATTGCAATCGAGTATCACTATGTCAGAGAATTATGGAAGACAAACAAGTGAAGATGGAGTACATTCACAAAAAGGAACAAACTGTAGTTATCTTCACCAAACCATTTCCCAAGGATACTTATGAATATCTTAGAGGCAATTTGGGGGTAATGCCCCTAACACAAGTAGTCTAAAGGAACAAAGAAGTTTCCCTGCATCAACAGGAGTAGATCCTTGCAATATCAGAAGAATGATGCAAAAGATGACAACAAGAACAAAAATTCTAGATCAATCACAAGCATGGTGACAGCTGGAGAAAACATGAGATGCAAAGCTTATATTTAGCATGTTGAAGATGCTACATCTTTGGCATTTATGTCAAGAGGGAGATTTATGAGAAACTGATCAATGAAAGGTAAAGATATGGAGATGTATGAGAATGTATGAAAGGAGAGATGAAAGAGGGAGATTTTGAAGGGATAAGAAACTGATCAGCAAGCAACTATGAAGGTAGGATCAGGAATACAAAGTAAAGACACAACAGTCAAGAGGGAGAAGCAGAACAAACGATTCAGTTTATATCAAAAAAAGAGAGAGACATAATACAAAAAGGAAGATATGTAATGACAAAAAAAATTCTATTTGGTATATAATTTTGGTGATAACTAAGTTGATCAGATCAATCAATTGATCACTTTGGTTTGCCATCAATGCCAAAGAGGGCGATTATTGGAAATGATTGAAAAGATCATGAATGAAGAATGATGGAATCGGTAAAGAATGTTTTCAATCATTGTTTTGTCATTGATGTCAAACTTGCTACTTGTAGGAATGACAATTGCTTAAGTGATCCAAATACTATCAATTGGTTGATTGATAAGGATGAGGCAATCAATAAGATGTAACTAGAGCACCTAGAGAAAGATTGAAGTTATGATGTTGTAATGAAGTATAAGGATCAACTAAGCCATTGATGAAATAGTGTATTGGTGACATACTCTAAGAGGATGGACACACTAATACACATCAAAGATGCAAGGTTTAACTAAGTCATTTTTAAAGCCTAACTAAGTTCATTTGAGAGAGCTGAGCAAGTTCAACTTCAATGTGAGCCGAGCAATCCTTTAGGTGTTGAGTAACACAGTAATTGTTGAGGTGTCGAGTAATTGTTCAAGTGCTAAGTAACTCAGGAAAAGACTTCAAGTGACAAGCATCAAAAAAAGGTAATGGATGCCGAGCAAATTTCTTCAGGTGCTGAGCATCAGTAAACCAATGATGCTGAGTTGTTGCATTATTTGTTAAGTCAAAAGATTCACCAGATCAATAACAATAAGTTTGTTACATTGAATTTTTTGAATTAGTTGGATGATAAGGAGGATGAGTAGATGTCACAAAATTTTATGTAAACCATACAAACCAATTCAAGGCGAATGCTGATGGATTTATCATGAAGTTTCTTGAAGAAACAATTTGGAGGGAAAACAATATTGTTTTCTCAAGATTAAATCAATTTTATGAGTGAGAAGATTTGAGTGGGAAGTGAGTAACAAAACTTCTTTATAAGGAGTTACAGGTCAGAGATCAAGTGTGTGTGTGAGAGGGAGTTGGTCATAAGAGTGGTCATGTGAAGAACCCAAGAGAAGGCTAGTGTGAAGTGTCAAGAAGGGACACGGTGAGGAGTAAGCATAGAGCATCAAGACTCTAAGTTGATCAAGTGACCATAGAGTGCATTGGCATAACGAGTGGAAGAACTCAAGGAGATAGATCTTGAAGGGTGAACAAGCTGTTAGCACTGCAAGGGAGAAAAGCCAAGCAAAGAAAAGAACTGAAGAGTGATCTAAAATCTGCAAGGTTAAAGTTGCAATCTTTATCAGGTCAAAACCTTTCTAATACTATCTCACCATTGTATTAGACATTGAAATCCTACATTGCTAGGTAAGCTTAACAGCTAGGTGGATAAGCCTTAGGAGAAGGATAAGAGATCTTCAGGAGAAGGATAAGAGACCCTTAGGAGAGGGATAAAAGATTATTTTGAGAAGGTGACTATAAATCCCATGGAATTGGGTAAGCCTAATAGCTCTATGTAAATCCCTTAATAGGGTGGCATTCTAAGTTGAATGTTCTTAAGTCCTCTAATAGGGCACACTCCTAATAGGGTGTAGAAATCCTTTAACAAGGAAAACCATCAGAAGTGATTGAAATCAATTGCAGTTATTTTGTGGGTGTCATCCCCACCCCAATTTTACCTTCTTATTCCTAAAGGGTTTTTGGGTCACCAAAATTATTTGTGTTATGGTGTGATGCATGTTTACTTTTCATAATTGTTTAATGTTTAATTGCATGCATGATAAGAAAGTAAAAAGGATAGTACTTCTGATTCACTCTCATTTTATTAGAAAATTTGGATTGGACATTATTGGACCTTGAATAACTGATTTACCACCCCCCTCCCCCCCCCCCCCCCCAACCCCCTCTTAGTTATTCTAAAGAATTCTAACAAAGGTATGTTACAAAATTTTGATATCTTTAACACCTTCTTATAAGACTAAAGTGTAAGCTATTGAAGATATTATACTAGTCATGCCAAATTTTAAGAGAGAAATATTGATAAGAAGATTAAAACAATATGAATCAAGAATGAAATAGAGTTTACATATACATAAGACTACTTTTAGAGGTAGTGGGAAAAAGAATAAAATGACTACTAACCAAAGGAGAAAGCACTAGTGGTAATTTTGCAAGGGGGAATAAATATATAAGTGATCAAGATAAGAAAAATGATGAAGCTCTTTCACTTATTTAAAAGAGAGAACCGAGAGGTAAGAAATATTTTGCATGTTAGTATTGTAAAGAATTTGGTCATTTTTCATATCAATATCCTAAGAGAGAAAGTAAGGTGAAACATAAAAAGCCTTAGAAATAGAAGATTACAAAATATTACTTCCTTTTCTATGAAGATGATGAATTTTCTTTCAAAGAAATAAACTTTCTAGATAGTGATGATGAAGATGAAATAGGATTTGTTGCTATAAGGAAATAAATTCTTGTAAAGGAGGAAAAATATCTTATCTCTCATATAGAAAATAAAAATTTTGATTGGATTAAAGATAGTGGATGCTCAAATCATATGAACAATGATAGGGAAAAAAATTTTGAATTCAAAAGCTATGATGGTGGAGTAGTCAGGGTTGGTAATATTGCTCCATGTACTTTTAAAGGAAAATGATATATTATACTTGATGATAAAACTAATCCTAAGGATGCCTATTCTCTTGATGGATTGAAACATATAATCTTTTGAGTGTTGGATAACTTGTAGATAAGGGATATATTTTTCAATTTACTAAGAAGACATGTATAATGAAAGAAAAGAATGGTGAGATTATTAGAACATGTATAAAAATTAGATGTATGTATTTTAATTGAATTTCATAGAGATAAGTTGTTTGGTTTCTCAGATTGATGATAATTGGTTGTGACACAAGATATTTTTTCATATAAACTTTGATAAAATTGTGAAGATTAGTAATAGTAATGTAGTAAGAAATTCACCTCTAGTTTATAAAGTATTTAGTTAAGAGGTGATAAGGGTGGTGTAGCCCTTCATTAGTGGTGTCATAGAAACCCTTCATTAATGGTATCAAAGCATCAATTCTTAATCATGTAGACAGATCACTGAGAGTGAGGTAGTTTTCTCCACGACCTTAGAGTGGGTGAAGTACATTTTATGAGGAATTGAGTATGGAGAAAAAAAAGAATAAGATGAATTTTATGATTGGAGGGATTCTTAGAAATCCTAGTATTGAGAAAATTAGAGAGAGAAAGAAACAGTAAATAACACTTGGATTAATAATTTGAAGAAATAAGTAGATGAACTAGAAGTAAAGTTACAAAAGAAAAGATCCCTTCATTAGAAAAGAGATGTTAATAATTGTTTAGATGTAGAAAAGAAAGAAGATATAGTGCAATTTCATACATGTGGTGATGTAGGAGCATCTTTTGGAAGTTGAAAATCCTACATGTTGGAGGTTTTGACCTTTGAGTTGGAGAACTTGATCTAAGAAGATATGATGCTCAATAATTATTGGGTAGCTCCTAGATGTATTATTGAAGATGATCCTCACTCATTGAATGTGCTCAGTCACTAAAGATAGTTAGATGCTGCAGACACTCAATCACTAAAGGTACTTGATAACTGAAGGAGCTAGGCCTACATTATCTTTCTTGGCTTATACTACATTTCTCAACATGTGCTATGTTACTTAGAATGTATTATTTCTCCACATGTATTGTTTCTTAGTGAATTTTCTAATGCTTGTCAGCTTGGCTTGTTGAACAGAGTTCTTACTGACTGGATCAGTTGACTTGGTGCATTTAATTTGTATAGCATATGACTGTGATGTGGATCACTCATGGAATTATTTGTGGACCTATTTGGGTCTTATAAATTTATCCTATGTGTATTTAATAATTGATGTAAGCCAACTTACGGTATATTGCATTTATTAGATTTTTGTATGCTTCTATTTACAATAGGCCAACTTGTTGTCATGCAAGTATTGAAGGAGTGCTTGGGTACAATTAAAGGAATTGAGTCCAAAATTTGGAGTAGAAATTCAAATTTTGGATTTGAAATTGCAAGTTTGAGAGTAGAGATAGTAGTTATGGCTAGAGAAAGGAGGAGATTTCTTAGTGTCTTTCCAACACAATTTTGGATCTTCCTGGAGGTTTCTTCAAGAGTGTTGTTGTGTTATAGATCTAGACTAGCTAGGGTTTGGGATTGTATCTTGAGGGATCTTGTAGAACTATTACTTGCTTTGTATTTGGTCATAACCAAGAAGGCCTTAAAGCCCAACACATTGCATGTAATCAGTTGTTTTATGAATAAAGAGTTGAGTTTGGTATTAAATCTTGCATCTTATGTTGTGTTTCAATTGTGTGGTTAATTGTTGGGGGTTAGAACATCTCCTTTGGGGATTCTCCTTCCTTACATTTCATTGGGTGGTATCAGAGTGAAGGTTGGAGCTAGTTGATCTCGTGGATTTGTTTCTTTGGTTTTGCAAAGATCTTGGAAGATTCCTATGAGAATATTGCACTCTAGGGAGATTGATGATCTTTGTGATGTTGTGGAGATATGGATTTTAGAGAAGTTTAGATCAAATTTTACATATGAGATAAAATTGATGAAAAATGAGATCATGAGAGCTATTCCTAGTGTACTTATGAATGTGGGCACCAAAGATGGTTATGAGGAAGTTATTGAAGGCTTTGAAGTTAGTGGATCTAGTAATGAAGATAAAAAATGATTGCATGGAGAGACCTATGGAAGATAGGTTTGCTCAGTTTGATAGATCTGGAATTCACTTGAAGCTGAAGCATAGGATGGATGTTTGTGATTTCTCAAGTACTTGTGATCCTAAAGACCTAATTGATTTGATTGGTGAATTAGAAGAATACTTTGAGTTAGATGATATTGGTGATCCATTTAGAGTGGTGTTGGCACAAACAAAGTTTAATGGACATGCTTCTCTTTCATGGAAACAATTACAAAGAGACAAAGAAAAAGGTGAAATAAAGATCACTAATTTGAGGTTGATGGTGACTATTTTAGCATGAATACTAATGGTATTCCTTTGGGGGAGTATCCCAAGGATTGGATAGATGGATATCATGATTGACATGTTGCATTCATGAATGTGTTTTCCATTGATGTCATTATAGTATTGTTTCTTTGAAGACTAGAAGAGTAGAAAATAGAGAATAAGGTTGTATGGGTTGAATTTTGATGATCAGGTCTGTTAGAAATATTTATAAAAACTAAGATGAGGCAGGCAGGTGAATTAGTTACTCAAGGTCTATATGTACCACTTGAACAATTATTCATTAAACACATCATTATTTTGCTTATCCTACATATCCTATTGTTGCTCAGTCTCTACTATAAAACTATCATAAACTTAGCTTGCATTGAATAAAGAAAACATTATCAAATGTAAAACATTCATAAGACATTCATCTCTATTTGACACTAGGATTTTACACGGAAACCAGATTTGAGAAACACCACCAATAACATGTCGCTCTTTTTCACTCTTTCAAAGTGAGCTCTATTAGGAGCCAACCCTATTAAAAGTTACAATAAACACTATTAAATTTCACCTAGTTAGAGGATTTAATAACCTTGTTAGGAGTGGCCTTGTAAGAGGACTTTGATCATTCCATTTAGAATGTCACCTAGTTAAAGGATTTACATAAAATGTTAAGTCTTTAAATAAATGTTAGGTCAACCCCTATTAAAAGGATTTCAATACAAACTATTTACAATGATATGAAAGAAAATAGTAAGTTTTGATCGATGTGACTACAACTCACTTTTTCTAGTTGAGATCTTTGTTTGGTCCTTATGCCAGTTCACTGATAAGCCATTCATTGTCATCTCTAATCTTGATCTACTTGGACACCCTTCAATAAATCATTCCACTCTTCTCATCAACACTTAATCCTTCTTCTCAAATTCACTTATCAACAATAGCATCACATCTGCAAGCTTTTCTCATTTAGCTTTGCATCCACTCACTTGTGTGTTTCTGATCAACCTTTCTCTGTATGACTTCCTTCACATACAAACTCACATACACACTAGTTGGGATCGTACTGGGCACCAATGTTCATTGGGAAATTTTGGCTTTACTATTTTCTACATCCATCATAGATCTTAGGGATTACATTCAGATTCAACTCAATTTAATGTATCTTTACATCTTGATCATCCTCTAGAAACTTCTCTAGAATCCTTTTGTTAGATCTTTAACTAATCATCAACTTGAATTTAATGATCCAACTCATCAGTCTTATCTTCAACATGTTTTAAATCTTCCAATAAATCAACTAAGTTGTCTTGATCTTACAATTTCTTTGAATTTGATCTTTTACTATCACTCGACAATCACTGAATTCTAACACTCGATCAATACTAAAATACTCGATCATTGTTTAATATTTCTATCCTGGCATCAATTAACTTGCTTGATCAATGATAATTCTTGTCAAACACTATATTTTCTCAGCACTAATTGTGGCTCGGTTGATGCTAGCATTATACAACACTCCTTAGTATTTTACTCTTTTTCTTGGCTAGGCTTAGCTTCCTTGACATAAAAGTTAGTTTTCTTTATCAAAATCTATCTAATCAAATGTCCATTGTAACTCCATTTCATAACTTCAACCTTTCCTCTAGGTGCTATAGTTATGAGTAACTCTAAAATCCTCTTCAACAATCAAATAGATATGACATTTAGATTAGGTAGCAATATATCTCATCCATAGATTTGACATCAACGATAAAAAAAATTGTTCCAATTGTAAGTTTCAAACAATCTCTCTCTTTGACATTGATGGAAACATCTCAAATATTTGAATTACTAACAATAACTTAGTTATCATACAATCCCAAAGATTTCACTTCCATGAGTGACCACTATCCTTAGTTTCATTTTGATTCTCATCCATTCAAACTCCCTCTGTTAGTTTTCTCTCTTTCATGATTCTCTCCCTCTAAGGTTTATCTTTATTTTCTCAATAATCTTGTGACTTCTTAGTAATCTCTCCCTCTTTTAGTAATATCTCCCCCTTTCTTCTTCAATTTTTTGTTTCTATCAGTAATCTCTCCCTCTTGGTGCTTGCTTCAATCCATAAAGAGCTTTATCTAGTTTACATACCATGTTCCTCTTATCTGGATCTACTAATCCTTCAAGTTATTTAGTGTATACTTCTTCCTCGAGTATACCATTTAAAAATGAAAATTTGATCTCCATTTGATATACCTTGAAATTCTTGTAAGCTAAGTATGCAAGCAGAGTTCTAACTCCTTCAAATCTAGGCACAAGAGAAAAAGTTTCTCCATAGTAAACTCCTTCTTATTCATGACCGTTATATACCAATCTTGCTTTGTTTCTTGTTACTTCACCATTTTCATTGTGCTTCCAACTTTTTCCCAATGACATTTTGGTCTTTAGGTCTTGCTAGTAAAATCCAAGTATTGTTCTTCTCAATCTGGTCAATTTCTTCATTCATAGCTTGTATCCAATCTTCATTGTTTAAAGCATCATTTATTGTTTTAGGCTCAAACTTACATAATAAGAATTCATCACTTTTGATTTTTCTCCTTGTAATCATGATTGATTTAGTATCTCCAATGATTTGATCAGTTTTATGATGTCTTCTCACATATTTTGCTAATACATGTAGCTTTTTTCTTGGTTCTTCTTCAGGTTCATCTGGAAAAACAATCTCTGGCTCATTTCCTCTTTCTTTTTCTAGTTCAATTTTAGGTTTTGAATGCTTGACATCCATTGTCTGATGATCGACATTGCATGTCTATGTCTCATCATCTATACCTTTCTTGACTTGAAATTTATTCAGGGCATATATAGTAGTACTAACCATTTGTCTCCAATATGTATGTGATACACTTTTCTCCATCATTAGTGTTCTTGCATGGTCCATTATTGATCTATTTCTTCTTTTAGATATCTCATTTTGAGGAAGGGTCCTTGGTATTGAAATCTGTCTTTTAATTCCTCTATCATTGTATAATGTATTGAGATCATGTGAAATTAATTCACCACCTCTATAAGATCTCAAACACTTCAGACTCTTCCCTATTTCTTTTTCAACACTAGCTAAATACCACTTGAATAACTGAAAAAGCATCAGATTTAACTTTAAGAAGCATCATAGTCATCATTCTAGATTTGTCATCCACAAATAGAATGAAATATTAATCTCCATAGTAACTTTTAACACTAATGGGTCCATATAACTCAATATGAACCAATTCCAAAATAACATCAGCATTATATGTCTTACTCTTAAAACTAGACTTGGTCATCTTTCCTAATTGACACTGTTTACACATAGCATTGTCAGGATTCTTTAGTTTAGGCAATCCTCTCACTTACTTCATCTTACTAATATTCACCAAATCATCAAAATTCACATGACATACTCTTTTGTGCCATAACTAAAATCCTTCTTGTTGTGTAAACATAAATGTTTCACCTAATAGGTCTAGATAGAATAAGTTACCTCTAATCTGGTCAATAGTTCCAATTAGCTTACCATCACTATCATGTATCTTGGCCTTTCTAATGTGGAATTCAACTCTACAACCTGATTTATTCAGCTGTGAAACACTCAACAAATTGTAGTTAAGTCCTTCAACCCAATAAACATTTTCACATGTTATCTTGTTAGTCATTTGAATAGTGTCATAAACCACATCCAAAGGTTCACCAAAAGGTCTATACTCATGTTTAGGGTGTGTAGCACATGATTTTCTCAGTCTGTTCCCAAAAGTCTTATTATTAAGAGGAGGTTTCTCAGTATTCTTGGCCGCATTGAGACTATCTGTGTGACTAAATGTTGCCTTAGCAGTCTTAGGAGTGACATTGTCAACAACCCCATCATATACAATTTCTCGATTCTTGTTGATGTACTTGCATTTATCCTTGTTAAAGGTGGAGCCTTGTTTTGTGTCCTTCTAAATAGTAAGTTCACCCTTCTTGACCATGAATTCCTCTATGTGGGTAGCCTATGTGACCATGTTCTCGAAGGTGTGTGAACCTTGAAGTTGGACTTTATACCCAGAATCAGGTTGGAGGTTATCCATAAAGATGTCAACTTTCTCTATTTCTAGGATTTTGCATGAGTATTTAGTATAATGTTGTCTCCACCTCTGAAGGAATGTGAGGAAAGGTTCCCCAATCTTTTACTCAAGATTACACATATCTCAAATGTTAACAGGGTGTTTAATGTTATGAGAATATTGATGGACAAACAAGTTGGCAATTTTAACAAATGTTTTGATACCAGGAGGCAAGTTTTAAAACCACTCCATAGCTTGACCACCTAGACTTTTTGGCAATAAATGCATGAGATACATCTGATTATGCATAAATTTCATATACAAGGCACTGAATTGCAGTAAATGATCTTGGGGATCAGTAGTTCCAAAGTATTTATCATACTTAGGTAACTCTACTCTTGGAAAAGGAGGCATTTCTATGCTCTTGTCAAATGGAAATGGACAAAGAGCATCTAAGGTGTATTTTTTTTTGGGTTTTTCTTTCTCATGCATTATCTGAGCCAATTGGTCTTCAATAATTTTGAGTTGTTTTTGAAGTTTGGAATTCTCAGTTTCCTCTTTAGGCATGATGATAGTTTCCACATTGAAATGATGGGGTATCTTACCTCCCTCTTGGGTAATTTTGAGAAAGTATTTTTCTTTCTCTTTGTTGAGCAGAATTTCCATGACCTTTTGAAAGTTTTTGTCGTTACGAAACTGTGCTATGTGTTCAGGTAGTATTTTCACCTCTTCCTACTCCTCATTAATGGAAAGGTCTTTTTCTTTGTCATTCTTAGGTTGGTCTTGATTTCTACTATGTTGACCATGTTCAGGTTCATAATCAGCCATTGTTGCAACGTGTTCAGTTTTAGTATGTTGTGATTGGAAAGGTCCTTTGAAAAAGAATTTAGATGTGTTGTTTGGAGATGTGGGACCTTTGCTAGTTTCAGGATCCTCTTGATACAAGGGATTCCTAGTTTTTTGGAAGTTTATAGAGAATTTTCTATGGACCCAAGATGATCTGACAGGTGAGGGGGATCATGAAGATTCCTCACTAGATGAACTAGAGATAGACCATGTATGGACTGAAGAGAGACCTTTTTCATGATCAATACCCCTAGCTCTACCTCGTCTAGATCTTTGGGGATAAAAAACTTTTCCACTTCTTTTTGCCACAGTCATAGACAAGGACAAAAAAAGAAAGCTTAAACACGGACCACACTAGAACATAGTCTAGAAAACAAAGCAACATAAGGGTTCTATATACTAAGGTATGAGTCATCAGTGTAATGGCTAGAACAACCAAATATTATAACTATCATGACACAGATTATGAAGAGCACCAAAGACCAAAGACAAAGTGAACAAGAGACAAGACTAGTTTATGTGTAGGTCACAAGTCATTAGCTAACAAGAAGCGATTGTTTGACATTGTTTGTAGATAGAAAAGAGGTAAAATGTTGCAGATAATAGACTAGATTTAGAGCACAAGTAGATACTAAATTTTGAAGTGATTTTTGCAAGTTTTAGACTATTGTGGATAGATTATTGGTTATTTTGATAGATTTTAGACAAGCAGTAAGACTAGTTTCAAGTTTTGGACAACATTTTGGTCATTTTGAACAAGATAATTAGTTTTCAAATAAACATGGGAAGTAAGTAGTAGTTTCAAAAAACCCAACTAAGGACAAAGCAACTCGAAGGGTTGGGCGAGTCTTGATGTTTAGTGTGTTTGATAGGTTTGGACAATGTTTAAAGACTCAATAACAAACACGCTTTTATCCCTAAAATAGAAAATTGGTAGAGAAGGCAAATCCTTTGTCCCACAACTTATATGCATTCACACACCTCACACAGCCATGTCACCCCCTAGAGCACACCTGTGTTTTTGGTGTATTCAAAGGGTTCAATAACATATGCACTAAATGAACATCCTTATGGCAGGGGTCAAGCACATATACCACCTTCAAACACCTAGTTGCATGCTTATAGTGAGTTCTACAAGAGAGATTCTTCCCCCTCCTTGAATAAAGATTATGCCTCCTTTCAAAGGTGAACCAGGTAGAAACAAACTAAGAGGTTTTTACTTGGCTTCTGTTCATACTAATCCCCAGTGGCTTTGCAAGTGAAGTTGAGGCTAGTAGCCCATAGTAGCATCTATAAGTGCACACTCTTGACTAGCAAGACTAGGGCAGGCATCGACCAGTGTAGTTTACAGAGCCTCTTCTTCATAATTGATATTAGAATGAAGAAGAGGAAATTAATATGGCTTTGGAGACTTTCACTCAACAAAGCTTCTTTATTATAGTGAGGTGGAATCTCTGATGAAAGGAATGTGCTCACTTGGGTCATCCTCGGAGGTTGGATCACTCTGATAGGCCCTCTAAAGGATTGACTTAGACTGGTGGTTCAGATCTAATAGTCAAAGTTTCTAATTTCCCTCAAGGGGAAAGAGCATACTCCTCTACCTCATTTCCTCTCCCAAACATGCAAGACATGTTAATCGCTGAGTTAGCTTACTCAATCCCACCTTGTCTTATTCCAAGACTTTGATCCCCTAAAAGGAAATCATCATCTCTTCATTAAAGGCTTTGTTTGGGAGAACCACTAACTTTCTTGCCTCCCTCAGATGTCATCTTTTAGAGGCTTCTAGGTTTCTAATTTACCCTTGGTCATGACCTCCAAGTGGTAAAGAGAATACTCCCTTAATCCCCTATCTTGCACCCTACAAAGTATACAAGCCCTATTTATACTATGTGTGAAAAGAAGTAAAAGAAGACACAACGTTTATGTGGGTTTGAAAAAAATCTTCGTCATGCATATCTTTGACAAGTGTCTTGCATTCACATAATCAATATATGTTTGAAGTGATTGGATAAAAGGTATGTCCGTCAAGCATTCTGAAAACCAATATTAAGCTATTCAAAAAAGAAATTAAAAATAAAATGCTTCAAAAAATACCATTAGTCAAATGGAAGCTTAACTATGGAAAATAAAATTTAACTTTTTTTGTTCTTTTTTGTTACCCATAAAACAGCTTAAAAAAAGCCAAAACCTATGAAAAATTCAACATGGTCATTAGTTGTGAGATCATCCCGAAATAAACATTGTATTGTTTATTCAAAAAGTCTAACAAAGCGACCTATTGCCTTCTAACTAGAAGAATTATGCCTTTGCTCTCAAAATGAGAAGCGGGCAACTAGACCTCTAGAATAAAGGATTTATGCGGCTAAATGAAAGTGCAATTAATCTAGATGAGAGATGCAATTATTAATCTAAGAAATGAAGAAGTATAGTATGCTAAATGGATGCATATTTAAAATCTAAATGATATTACAATGAAAGAAATAAAACTATGCAAATGTGAGCAAAGTGAGTAAGAATTCAGTATAAATTCAACCCAAATTCTAAAATGCATCCTCTATAATGAGCAATGGAGAGCTTCTTTTATAGAATCCAAGAGGTGATCAACGGTTGAGATTAACCAAAATGGATTATCAATATTGAAGAGGAGAGCTAGTCATAAAGGTAACTTCCTCATGAAAAGGGAGTTAACTGGTTGCCTTTGAGTGATAAATGGAGTTAACTAAGTCCTTTTTAAGTGATAAAAGGAGTTAACTGAGTCCTTTTTGAGTGATAAAAGGAGTTAACTTGTTCCTTTTTGAGTGATAATTTGAGTTAATCCATTCTCAAGAATATTTAATTTAATAAAATAGAATATGACCTCATAATTGAATAACTTTAATTAATTAAATAATTAAATTTGATAATTAAAAAGAGGCGGTATCTTATTAAATTAAATGTATTTAATTCCTTTGTACATTAGCTAAAGAGGTGATTTTAATTTATTTAAAGTAGAACACTTATAATTAAATTAAATTAAATCAATAGGTTTATGTAGCTAATTTGAGTTGATACTTGAGAATTAAATAAATAGTGTGATTAATCCAAATTATGGTTTTCTACATTTGACACCTAGGTCAAGTAGTGATTATTAGAATTAGAATTGCCTAGTAAAATAGGACTTAGGAATAGTTGAATAAACCAAAGTTGGTTATCATGGCAATGAGTCAATTTTGAGGAATTAAATTTTGCCCCTCTTTGAATGAATGTGCGAGCAACATGTTCAATTCAAAGAGAATCAAAAAGCATGATGAAAAGATCAAGAATTGAGATTGGTTTCGAAATTGATGACATAGAGTCCAATAGATAAGTTTTTAAAGATTAGCTCCAAAATGGAGCTTAACCTTAAGGAATCAAAGAAAAACACTTAGATACCTAAATTGATAAGCATTTTAAAGGTTTTCTCTAGAATGAATCTTAACCTTTAGGGATCTAGATAGAACACCTAGATACCAAGATGAATAAGCTTGTAAAAATTATCTCCAGAATGGAGCTTAACCTTAAGGGATCTAGATAGAACACCTAGATACCTAAATTGAAAAGATTTTAAAGATTATCTCTAGAGTGGAGCTTAATATTAAGGGATCCAGATAGAACACCTAGATACCTAAGTTGAATAAACATTTTAAAGGTTTCCTCTAGAATGCAGCTTAGCCTTTAAGGATCTAGATAGAACACCTAGATATCTAAGCATAAAAGATAACATGATCTAATCATGAGTTGTAGAATCATCCTTAGAACGAGGCTTGATCCTTAGGAGTCAGGGTCTAGACTGTCCCGATACGTCTCTATCAAACTTTGACTAGAAATGTTATAAGATGTGATTAGCTGATGAAAAGATGAGATAGATGACAAATGATTCCAAATAGAGAGACACAAAGATACCCCTAGTGGTGAGAACATAAGATGGAAAAAAGATTCCTCAAGAAATGAAGATGCCCTAAGTAATGAAAATGCCCCAAGTGATGATGACATAAGATTTAGATTGAGTTGAGTTTCAAATTCAATGATGTAATCATCCATAAGATGGAAACAAGATGCCCTGAGAAATGAAGATGCCTTGAGTAATGAAGATGCCCCGAGTGATGAGGACTTAAGATTCAAATTGAGTTGAATTTCAGATTTAATGATGTAATCATCCTGCCCCCTTGGGAGAAAAATCAAAAGATGACCCACCAAAAATTTGATGTAGCACAGTATGTTAAAATATACTTGAGAAATCTGAGGTTCAAAAGAACATAAAAGAGATTAGAATGATCAAAAGAAATATAGAAGAGATTAGAATGATCAGAAGAAACATAGAAGATATAAAAATGAGTAGAAGAATTTAGAAGAGATTAGAACAACTAGAAGAAATATAGAAGAGATAATAATGATTAGAAGAATTTAGAAGAGATTAGAATGATTAGAAGAAATATAGAAGCCAATTTAAAGTGATTTCAAGGTCTAAAAAGACCAATTTTGACCAAAGTTTGACCATATTTGACTTTTTCCATAAATATTGGAAAATTTGAAGAAAGTGTGAGTTGAAAAGATTTCAAGATTCACAAAGTATCAGAAAAAAATGGACTGCACAAGCATTTAATCACACCGGTCCCAAAATTTTAAAATGCACTTTTGAGGTTTTTAAGTGTGTCAGATTTCGAATTCAATCCCAAAAAATAGATTCAGAGTAGTCAAAGTAGCCAAGAGGGTGATTAATTGATCATTTGTGCAGTCATGAAGAAACATGATACTTTAAATAAGCTGACAATTCCTCATCGCAAAGGATGTAAGTAGATCTATGATCGAACCATGTGCTTATGCAATGCAATCTTATGCTAGATACAATCTTAAACTAGATGCAACCCTACATCTAGTTACCAAGCTTTGATAATTATCATCACTAAGCATATAGTGAATCCTAGATGTCATACAATTCCTACTAACATTGCAACCATAGGAATATGAATAGGACATCTATTCTAGTTTTGTCAAGATTAAATGTAAGCATTTGAGGCACAAGAAGCCAGAACAACCAAGAACATTTGTTCCTTTTAATATAGCAAGTGAACATAAGCATCAGAGCATAAACACTAGGATGACACACGAGAGATCCCTCTTATGCTAAGTAATCAGTAAGTATTCTATCCACAATGGCCCTTGTGTCTATAACTTGAGATAGAAGTTTCCATATATACTCACAGTGACCCGTATGTTCACTTAGTAGGATGATTATCAGTGTTTATTGTAGCATAAAGAGTTCACTCCAACAAGCAAGGAGAAAAAACAACCTCATTGATTTATCCATATAAAAGGAGTCGAGGTACACATGGCCATCCAATACAAGATGGAGGCTCTTATAGTGGACACCCCATTTATATGTATGCCTCAGATCATTGGAACTAAACCACAAATAGAAAGCAAAGAAAAGATCATGCCCACAGTCCTTGCTTCTCTAGTCGAAAATGACATCATCGAGTTGCTCAAGGAGACATGATGAAGTGAAAATGAAACAAACAAAGAAAAGTATATCTAAACAAGTATGTCATTTTGAGTTCATGTTTTTGGGATTGATGTCAACTATTAATGTCTAGAGCATAGATAAAAGAAATCTCTTTAGTATGGTGACAATAGTAGACAAACGCAGCCAGAACTACTAGTGACCAAGGTCAAAGAGGAATATTCAATGTGAAGAACCTAAAGAGGATCGAGTGACAGTAGACAAACACAACCAAAATGGCTGGTGATTGATGTAAGAAAGGTCTTCCATTAAGGAATCTCCAAAAGTGACATGAGCAATAGTAGGCAGACATAGTTAGGAAAACTAGTGACTATCACAAAAGAGATTCTATGAGGAGAATCTCGATGAAGAGTGATAGTAGGAAAACACAGCTAAAATAGATGGTGACTATTGTGAAAGAGATTCTAAGAGGAGAATCTAAATAAAGAGTAACACTAGCAATAGTAGGCAGATATAGCTAAACCAACTAATGACAATTACAAAAGAGATTCTATGAGGAGAATCTCAATAAAGAGTAACACTAGCAATAGTAGGTAGACACAGCTGAAACAACTGGTGACTATCATGAAAGAGATTCTATGACACTTGAGAGTAATGCCCCTGAGCTGTGACAAGACTCAATCCATGGATACATAAGCAAAAAAGTAGTAAACTAAAGCAGGAAAGAAACTGTACCAGGAGCCAAAATATGTGCTACAAGATGGAGCATTGGGAACAAGAGGCACCTGTTTGCCATGCTTTCACCTTCTTGGTAGGGCTTTCATTTTTTTTTCTACCATGATGCCTATTTCTAAGTTTTCACCAATGGCACTTTCTTGTTTTTCAATTTTTTTTGTATTTTTCTCTTTTTTTGATTTTTTTGTATTTTTGAAACTTTTCAATTTTTTTGGTATTACCAAGGTACCTATTCGCTAGGCTTTCACCAAGATAATAATTTTTTTTAGGACTGTTTGTAATTTTTAGATTTTTTTTACAACATTTAGATATGAACAAAGAGCTTCTAAGATCAACTCAATTGTAAAACTACTTCAGGTGGAGAGTGTTGACAGGTTCCTTGAGCACTTCTCCCTCGACTATAGAAAGTTGGTAAGCACAGATCCATACACTACAGTAATTATGTAAGGACCAAGCTAGTTTGGTTCAAACTTCCCTTTTTGGACCCATTTTTGTTGATTCTTAGGATAGGATCACCTAGTTGGAAGTTACGTGTCTTAACTTTCCTATTGTAGCTCTTAGACATTCATTTCTGATAAGCTCGCAGATAATCACACACCACTTGTCAACATTCATCTAGTAGTACTAGCTCTTGAATCTGAGCTATTTTGTAATCTTCATCAATAATAAGGCCTTTCATAGAGATTCTCAGAGTAGGAATCTCAACCTCTATTAGAAGCACAATATCTCCTCCATAAACTAAAGCAAACGGTGTTGTACTTGTTGGAGTCTTGATGATTGTCCTGTCTGCCCACAAAGCTAGATTAATTTGGAGGTTCCAATCCCTCCCAAATTTGTTGACTATGTGATGGAGGATCTTGAGGATTGCCTTGTTGGATGCCTCTACCTGACCATTACCCTGGGGGTAATAGATAGAAGACCAATGTTGTGTGATTTTGATTCTTTTGCATAGTTCCTTGAAGTCTTTATTTTTGAACTATCCTTTGTTGTCAATAATGATGGAGGATGGTACACCATACCTGCATATGATGTAATTTGTGATAAAAAGAGCTATATTTTTTCCATTTTCTATTGTGAGGGGTATTGCCTCTCCCCATTTTGTGAAGTAGTCTATAGCTATAATAATGAACTTATGTCCATTACAAGAAGATGGGTGAATCTAACCCACCAAGTCAAAGGCCCATTGTTGAAATGGCCATGTTGTGGTAGATGGAATCAGCTCCCTAACTAGAGCATGAATCAAATTCCCATGGAGCTGGCACTGCTTGTAGGACTTGTCGTACTTGACTACTTCTTGCTCCATTTTAGGCCAATAGTAACTAGCTCTAATAAGTTTGTGAGCTAGTGTTAAGCCATTTGAGTGGAATCCACAACTACCCTCATTAATGTCAATTAATATGCATTTGGACTCTTCAAGTTCTAAACACCTAAGGAGTGTTCTGTCAAGACCTCTCCTAAACAAGTTGTCAGCAATAATGACATATCGTGAAGCATTACAGATAAGATAACATTTTTCATTCTGGGTTAGATCATCTGAAATGGTTTGCTTATGGAGATAGGAGTAAATGTGTTGGTAGCAAGGTGATTCTTGTCCTACAATAGAATAGATCATCCTAGAATCAGGGATATCATTGGCAAGGTAGTGTAACACATCCACTAAGAACTCATGTCGAAGATCATTGTTGGGCATCTGTAGCAAGGAGACAAAAGTAGCCATTTCATTAACCACTTTGTTATCTGCTCGAGGAATTTGCTGGAAGATATGTGCACAAAATACTTCTTTAGGTCATCAACCATGCATTTTTAAGGGATCAATTTCTCATCCTTTGTTTGATACACATCATTAACCTGATTGATTATGATCTGGGAGTCCCCAAAGATATATAACTGATCAACTCTCCATTCAGTAGCAATCTTAATGCCATTAATTAGAGCCTCATATTCAGCAATGTTGTTTGTACAAGGAAATAGAATCTTGTATGCTTTAGGTAATGAATATCTATGTGGCATTATGAAGAGTAATCTAGCACTAGATCCCTATTGTGTGAAGGGCCCATCGCAGAACATCACCCATGTTTGGTGTGTTAGTGTCAGAATTTACTCATCAGAGAAATCAATGTTCATCGAGAGAAGACTCTGCATAGGTGATTTGCTTGTTGATCCACAATTGCTTGTCCCTTGATAGCTTTTTGTTCAACATACTGAATGTCAAACTCACTAAGTATCATGACCCACTTAGTCAATCATCCTATGAGAGCTGCCTTACTGAGCAAGTGATTTAGTGGATCTATTTTAGCCACCAACCATGTAGTGTGGGCAAGCATATAGTGTCTCAACTTTTGGGAAGCAAAAACAACTTCCAAGCAAGCTTTCTTAATGATGTTGTAATTCTTCTCATAAGAGATTAGTGTGCGACTCAAATAATAAATAGCTATCTCCTTGTTTTCATTGTCCTCTTGAGCTAATAAGATTCCTAGAGATGTTTCAATTATTGAAATGTACAAAATCAAAGGCTTCCCATAGATAGGAGGCATCAAGATTGGCAGATTAGCTAGATATTATTTTATCTGTGTCAAGCTTTTCTTGCAATCTTGACTCCAGTTAAATTTCACACCCTTATGTAAAGTCTTTGTAAAAGGTTGCGATCTATCCACCAACTATGAGATGAACCTACAAATAGATTGGAGTCTTCCTTGTAGACCTCTCATCTAGTTGATATTATAGGGTGGAGGCATATCCATAATTGCTTGAACCTTCTTTGGATCCACCTCAATTCCTTTCATAGACATAATGTATCCTAGTAGTTTCCTTGATGTGATGCTGAATGTGCATTTCTTAGGATTGAGCCTGAGACTAAACTTTTTCTTGTGATCTAGGATGGGTCCCAAATCTTGCAAATGAGTGTTGCATTTTGCACTTTTGACCAAGGTATCATCCACATAGTCCTCCATGGTCTTATGCATCATGTCATGGAAAATTTTAGTTACCACTCTCTTATAGGTAGCACCAACATTTTTTAAGCCAAATGGCATTACATTCCAATAGAAGGTTCCCCATGCACATGTAAAAGTAGTCTTTTCCTAATCTTCTGATGCAATTTTTATCTGATTATAACCAAAAAACCCATCCATGAGTGAGTACATCTCATATCCTACTATCATTTCCACTATCATATCAATGTTGGGAAGTGGAAAATCATCCTTAGGACATGCTAAGTTTAGATCATGGAAGTCAATACAAACTCTGATAGATTTATCATGCTTGGAGACTGGAACAATGTTCAATATCCATTCAGCATAATCAATTGTACAGATGAATCAAGCTTTCAAAAGCTTCTCCAGTTCAGCTTTGATGAGCAATGCAACATGAGGATGCAATTTCTGAAGTTTATGTTTAATTGGGTTAATGCCTGGTGCAATGGACAAATGATGCATAACGAGATCAAGATTTGGTCTTGGCATGTCAAAATATTTCTAAGCAAAATTTATCTTCTTTTCTCAGAACAAGGAAATGAATTCTTCTCTTTCTCTTGGAGACAGTGACTGGGCCAGATGTATCATATGAGGAAGTTCTTTTGTGCCTAGGTTGATCAGCTTTGTTAGCTCTATCAACACTGATGATGATCTCTTGAAGGTGACTTGGAAGTGCATCAAATATCTCATTCGTTGGCACCTCAAAGAGGATTTCACCCTTGGATGCATCTTCTATTTTTACATTTTTGGGTTCCAACACTACCATAATGTAGTTTTCACCATCTAACCTTCTATGCTTTTTATTTTTAATTGTATGACTAAGATATTTGATGTCATTTTTAGTCATGTTGATGCTCTATTCACTAGTGGAAGACGTTATGGGTTTGATAGCATTCAGGTAGTAGGCAAGAGCATAGTCATTTTGGAATGTGGGGACTTCACTAGATGCATTAGGATTCTAGTCTATAAGCTCAGTATATGTGAGTGAAAGAGTAGTGGTAAATTTGATTGCATTCATGGTATAGTCATTAAATTCTTGGACCAGCAATTCGAGACCTAGAGCAGCATCATCCACAAGTGTGTTTAAATTCCTTTGAGCACTAACATCATCAATCAAAGACTCAAGGACACTAGTTGGATCAAACCCATCTAACCTAACCCTAGACACTTCACCCACTTCGACTTGGTTTTCATAGACATGAATTTGGTCAATATCTTTATCTATAGTTGCTTCTAAAAGGGAGTTCATATTCCTTAGAATCAATGCTAAATGGCGATAAGTTGTAGAATTCCCAACAGTGATAGGGACATACTCTCCTTAATCATCTGGATTTTTACATAAGTACTCAATATGTAACACTTGACTAGACTCACCTTGTTTTGAATGGGCATGGTGTGGATCAGTATTTTCCTTAGAAGAATCACTAGTACCATCCATAGTGCTGACACATGGCAAAAAATCATCTAGCTCAACAAAGAATTTAGCAAGATCATGAGGAATAGGATAAGGATAAGGATCCTCATCATTAATATTATCTTCTTGAGTATTAGACTCAACTTGTGACTCATTTCTGGATGAACTCTCAGGCTTTGGTATGAATTTGTTAGCCCCTAAATGAAAGGGAATCTTCTTAAAGCCTAGACCAGATGTATCTTTGTTTCTTCAAGCTATTGTTTTGATAGGATCAACTAGACCATTCTTATTGCACCCAATAGGACCGATTACCTTATAACCAAAGCGCTTCATCAGTCTAAGGCTAGGACCATACTTCTTAGGAGTGATCTCACGAGTTTGTTCTATTCAATCTATTGAAATCTCTTCTTTGTAAAGCCACGCAATAATGGCTCTATTTTTTCTTTCATCTTCTAAGGGAATTTTAGCCTTGGAAAAAGTTCCATTATACTTGGTTTGAGGTTTCAACACAAATGGCTTCTTTGCCTCAGATGGCCTTCCATAATGACGGGGAGACTTAGGAAGAGATGTTAACAATAGCATTGGTTCGATATGGTACTCACCCATGCTAGTTTCTCTTAGGTTGATTGACTGCTCAATTTGTTTCAACTTTTTGTCATGATAATCAATAGATTCCATGTTAGCAGGGACAAAATTCTCAACAGCTTTAAGCAAATTGTAGGTGTAACTAGTACTGGCAAGAATAGTGACTTCAGAGCCATGAAATGAGAATTTGATGTATTGATGGTATGTGGAGGGCACAACATGCATCTCATGTATCCAGGGCCATCCTAATAGAATGTTATAAGACAAGAGAATGTCAAGGACCTAAAAAGTGACATCCCTTTCTATAAGACCGATGTGAAGGGGCAAGACCACAAGACCTAGAGACTTTTGTTCAACATTGTCATATGCTTTGATAGTAATCCAATGGCAAGGATCAATAGAGTCCTCAAAGTAATTTAATTGTCTAAGCAGAGTAGCAAAGACAATGTTTATCCTAGTGCCATTATCAATGAGTACCTAACGAACACGTGTCATATGTATCATGACCTCAATGTGTAGAGGTTGATTGTGTGGGTGACGCAGTGAGTTATCATCCTCCTCAGAGAAGGACATAAAGTAGGGTGAGGTTAGGTGACCTACCATAGATTGAAATCACTCAAGATCAAGATCTTAAGGAACATTTTCCTCGGTGAGGGCTTTGTCCAAAATCTTCCTATGAGTAGGCGAGATTTTAAGCAGCTCAAATATTGTGATTTGAGCATTAGTTTGTTTTAATTCATCGAGAATACTATAGCTAGTTGTTGTTGAATTTTTTGCAAGTTTTGCACCTTTTCTAGATGGACTAGTAATGGTTTTTTCTTTATGTTGTTCAAGATCAGAAGTAGAGGCCACAGGGCCTTTGAGCACCAACTTGGCATGAGAGTGTGTAATAGAGTTGGCATAGTGTTGCAAAGATGTGTTGTCCATTACATTGGAAGTAGGGCCCCTCAAGACAAATGGAGTCTTGGGTTTTGTGGTAGCTTGCTTGCTCTTAATGGTAATGACATCACAATACTCAAAATCCATAGATTCAACTATGTTCATCACATTATTGTCATTAGAATATGCGTAGTTGACCTTGTTGTTAGGTTTTGGTTCTGAGCTCTCTCCTTTTTCATAAGTTGAGAAGGGCTCTTTGAAAGCCTTATGATCTGAGTTCTTGTTATGTCCATCGACCATAATGTCACCATCATTAATCATGTCCTAGATTTTGTGATGTAGGTTTATGCAATTGCTAGTTTTGTGCCCCTTATTTTGGTGGTACTCGCATAATGCAATTTCATTCAACCATGGTGGGCATGATTGCGGATCATAAGGACGAGATTTTTCCAATGGTGAAATAAGCTTGTTCTGTAACAAGGTTTTGTAACCCACATCCAAAGGTTCACTTAGATGTGTATACTCTCATTTAGGGTGTGTAGCCCATGAGTTCCTCAGTTTGTTCCCAAATGTCTTGTTATCAGGAGGAGGTTTCTCAGTATTCTTGGCCACATTGAGACTATCTATGAGATTAAATGTTGCCTTGGCAGGCTTAGGAATGACATTATCAACAATCCCATCATGTATAATTTCTTAGTTCTTGTTGACATACTTGGGTTTGTCCTTGTTAGAGGTGGAGCCTTGTTTTGTGTCCTTCTAAAACGTAAGTTCACCCTTCTTGACCATGAATTCCACTATGTAGATAGCCTATGTGACCATGTCCTCAAAGGTGCATGGACCTTGAAGTTGGACTCCATGCCCAAAATCAGGTAGGAGGTTATCCATAAAGATGTCAAGTTTCTCTGTTTTTAGGATTTTGAGTGAGTATTTAGTATAAAGTTGTCTCCACCTCTGAAGGAATGTGAGGAAAGGTTCCCCAATCTTCTAATTAAGATTACAAAAATCTCTAATGTTAACAGGGTGTTGAATGTTATGAGAATACTGCTGGACAAACATGTTAGGAATTTCATAAAATGTTTTGATATCAAGAGGCAAGTATGAAAACCACTCCATACTCTGACCACGTAGACTTTTTGGGAATAAACACATGAGATACATCTGATTATGCATAAATTCCATAGACAAAGCACCAAATTCTCACAAATGATCTCGAGGATTAGTAGTTCCAAAGTATTTATCATACTTAGGTAACTCTAATACTATTGGAAAAGGAGGCATGCCTATGCTCTTGTCAAATGGAAATGGACAAAGAGCATGTAAGGTGTATGTTTTTGTGGGTTTGTCTTTCTCATGCATCATCTGAACTAGTTGGTCTTGCATAATTTTTAGTTATTTTTGGAGTTTGGAAGTCTTAGTTTCCTCTTTAGGCGTGATTATGGTTTCCACATTGAAATAATGGGGTAGCTTAGCTACCTCTTGGGAAAGTTTGAGAAAGTATTTTTCTTTCTCTTCCTTGAGTAGAATTTCCATGACCTTTTGAAAGATTTTGTCTTTACGACATTTTCTATGTGTTTAGGAAGTATTTCTACCTCTTCCTACTCCTCATCGATGTCATGGTCATTTTATTTGTCACTCCTAGGTTGGTCTTGATTTTTTCTATGTTCACTATGTTTAGGTTTGTAATCAGCCATTGTGGGAATGTGTTCAATTTTAGTATGTTGTGATTGGAAAGGTCCTTTGAAAAAGAATTCAGATGTGTTGTTTTGAGATGTGGGACCTTTTCTACTTTTCGGATCCTCTTAATACAAGGGATTCCTAGTTTGTTGAAAGTTTATAGAGAATGTTCTATAGACCCTAGATGATCTGATAGGTGAGGGGGATCATGAATATTCCTCACTAGATGAACTAGAGATAGACCATGTATGGACTGAAGAGCAACCTTTTCCATGATTAGTACCCCTAGCTCTACCTCATCTAGGTCTTTGGGGATAAAACACTTTGCCACTTCTTGTTACCATAGTCATAGACAAGGACAAAAAATAAAAGCTTAAACAAGGACCACACTAGAACATAGTCTCAAAAACAAAGCAAGATAAGGGTACTATATACTAAGGTACAAGCCATGTGTGTAATGGCTAGAATAGCCAAAGATTATGACTATTGTGACATGGAGTATGACAAGCACCAAAGACCAAAGAAAAAGTGAACAAGAGACAAGACTAGTTTATGTGTAGGTCACAAGTCATTAGCTAACAAGAAGCCACTGTTTGACATTATTTGCAAATAGAAAAGAGGTAAAATGTTGAAGATAATAGACCAGATTTAGAGTGCAAGTAGATACTAAATTTTGAAGTGATTTTTGCAACTTTCAAACTATTATGGACAAATTTTTGGTTGATTTGATAGATTTTAGACAAGTAGTAAGACTGGTTTCAAGTTTTCGATAGCATTTTGGTTGTTTTCAACAAGACAATTGGTCTTTAGATAAACACGGGAAGCAAGCAGTAGTTTTAAACAACCCAACCGAGGACAAAGAAACTCAGAGGGGTGGGGGAGTCTTGATGTTTAGTTTGTTTGATAGGCTTGGACAATGTTTAAAGACTCAATAACAAACATGCTTTTATCCCTAAAATAGAAAATTGGTAGAGAAGGAAAAACCTTTGTCCCACAACTTATGTGCATTCGCACACCTCACACAGTCATGTCACCCAATAACATATATGCTAAATGAACACCCTTGTGGTAGGGGTCAAGCATGTATACCACCTTCCAACACCTAGTTTCATGCCTATGGTGAGTTCTACAAGAGAGATTCTTCCCCCTCCTTGCACAAAGATTATGCCTCCTTTTGGAGGTGAACCAGGGAGCAACTAAATAAGAGGTTTTTACTTGGCTTCCATTGATATTAATCCTCAATGGCTTCACAAGTGCAGTTGAGGCTAGCAGCCCACACTAGCATCTGTAAGTGCACACTCTTGACTAGCAAGACTGGGGCTGACATTGACTAGTGCAGTTTATAGAGCCTCTTCTTGATATGTGATATTAGAATGAAGAAGAGGAAATTAATATGGCTTTTGAGTCTTTCACTCAAAAAATATTCTTTATTATAGTGAGGTGGAATCTCTGGCAAAAGGAGTGTGCTCACTTGGGTCATCCCTGAAGGTTGGATCACTTCGACAGACCCTCTAAAGGATTGACTCAGACTGGTGGTTCAGATCTAAGGGTCAAATTTTTTGATTTCCCTCAAGGGGAAAGAGCATACTCCTCTACCTCATTTCTTTTCCCAAACATGCAAGACATGTTAATCACCGAGTTAGCTTACTCAATCCCACCTTTTCCTATTCCAAGACTTTGATCCCCTAAAAGGAAATCATCATCTCTTCATTAAAGGCTTCATTTGGGAGAACCACTAACTTGCTTGCCTCCCTCGAATGCTATCTTTTAGAGACTTCTAAGTTTTTTATTTACCCTTGGTCATGACCTTCAAGTGGTAAAGAGCATACTCCCCTATTACCTTGTCTTGCACCCTGCAAAGTTCACAAGCCCTATTTATATTATGTGTTAAAAAAAGTAAAAGAAGACACAACGTTTATGTGGGTTTCAAATAAATCTTTGTCATGCATATCTTTGAAAATCATCCTACATTCACACAATTAGTATATATTTGAAGTGTTTAGATAAAAGGTATCTTCATCAAGCATCCTAAAAACCACTGTTAAGCTGTTGAAAACCAGAAATTGGAAATAAAATGCTTCAAAAAACACCATTAGTCAAATGGAAGCTTAACTATGGGAAAATAAAATTTAACTTTTTTTGTTCTTTTTTATACCCATAAAACAGCTTTAAAAAAGCCAAAACCTATGAAAAAGTCAACATGGTCATTACTTGTGAGATCATCCCGAAATAAACATTGTATTGTTTATTCAAAAAGTCTAACAGAGTAACCTATTGCCTTCTAACTAGAAGGATTATGCCTTTGATCTCATAACAAGAAGTAGGCAACCAGACCTCTAGAACAAAGGATTTATGCAACTAAATGAAAGTGCAATTAATCTAGATGAGAGATGCAATTATTAATCTAAGAAATGAAGAAGCAGAGTATGCTAAATGGATGCATATTTAAAATCTAAATGATATTACAATGAAAGAAATAAAGCTATGCAAATGTGAGCAAAGTGAGTAAGAATTTTAGCATAAATTTGATGCAAATTCTAAAATTCATCCTCTATAATGAGGAATGGAGAGCTTCTTTTATAGAATCCAAGAGGTGATTGACGGTTGAGATTAACCAAAATGGACAATCAAGATCGAAGAGGAGAGCTAGTCATAAAGGTAATTTCCTCATGAAAAGTGAGTTAACTAGTTGCCTTTAAGTGATAAAAGGGGTTAACTGAGTCCTTTTTGGGTAATAAAAGGAGTTAACTGAGTCCTTTTTGAGTGATAAAAGGAATTAATTGAGTCCTTTTTGAGTGATAAAAGGAGTTAACTGGTTCCTTTTTGAGTAATAGTTTGAGTTAATCCCTTTTCAAGAATATTTAATTTAATAAAATAGAATATGACCTCATAATTCAATAACTTTAATTAGTTGAATAATTAAATTCGATAATTAAAAAGAGGAGGTATCTTATTAAATTAAATGTATTTAATTCCTTTGCACATTAGCTAAAGAAGTGATTTTAATTTAATTAAAGTAGAAAATTTATAATTTAATTAGATTAATTCAATAGGTTTATGTAGCTAATTTGAGTTGATACTTAAGAATTAAATAAATAGTGTGATTAATGAAAATTATGGTTTTCTGCATTTAACACCTATGTCAAGTAGCGATTATTAGAATTAGAATTGACTAGTAAAATAGGAGTTAGGAATAGTTGAATAAACCAAAGTTGGTTATCATGGGAATGAGCCAATTTTGGGGTATTACAAGGATTAGTTTTCACTTGAAAGCGTATTCAATAGTAGCATGTGTGTAGTTATCAAAATTACACATCTTAAAAGTAGTAAGTCTACCAACTACACCTTCTAAGGTCAAATTGTTACCTAGTGTGCATCTTAGTTCTTGAATTGCAGAGACTCTAATGGAATAGATATGGAATAGAGTCATCAATACCTTTCTTATCACTATTTCATCTTCAATTGTTCCATTTAATCCTCGAATATCATTAAAAACTTATTTAACTCTTTTACAGTATTCTACTATGTTTTCACCTTCCATCATTCTCATATCATTAAATTCACCTCTTAGGCTTTCTACTTTGACTCTTAGTACATTTTCATCACCTCCATATATGGTTTTCAATCTATCCTACATCTTCTTTGCAATATTAAAATCTTTTAGGTTATCAAACTTGACATAGCTTAGGGATGAGGCAATCTCCAACATTGCTTGGTTATGATCTAACTTCTATCTAGAAATTCTTTAGCAGTCAAAAGGAGTAATTGTTGCCTCTACATATTCATTACTTATAAAATTGATAGTAGCATCATTGATCTTGGATATGTGTAGCTTCATTTGGGTTTACCATGCAAGAAAGTTCTCCTTATTTAGCTTGGGTACATGATCTCTCTTATTTGTCATGATCTTTAGCCATAAATACCTTCAAAATTTTCACTATAAAAACTAAGCTCTAATACCAATTGCTATAAATGTTTAGAATAACTTGGGGGGGGGTTTGAATCAATTACTCAAGTTCTATATGTACAACTTGAACAATTAAACACTAAATACATCATTGTTCTACGTATCCCGCATATCTTCTTATTGCTCAGTCTCTATTGTAAAATTGTCATAAACTTAACTTGTATTGCATAATGAAAATATCATCATATGTAAAACATTAATAAGACATTCATCTCAATTTGACAGTAAGATTTTACATGGAAACCCAATTTGGGAAAAACCACCAACAACATGTCACTCTTTTGAAGTGAGCTCAATTAGGAGCCAACCCTATTAAAGTTTACAATACACACTATTAAATGTGACCTAGTTAGAGGATTTAATCACCCTATTAGGAGTGGCCTTGAAAAAGGACTTTGATCATTCCATTTAGAATATCACCTAGTTAATGGATTTACACAAACTATCAGGTCTTCAAATGATTGTTAGGTCAACCTCTATTAAAAGGATTTCAATACAAACTATTTACAATGATAAGAAAGAAAATAGTAGGTTTTGATCTGTGTGATTACAACTCACTTTTTTTGGTTCAGATCTTTTTTCATTCCTTATGTGAGTTCAGTGATAAGCCTTTCATCGTCATCTCTGATCTTGATCTTCTTGGACACCCTTCAATCAATCAGTCCACTCTTCTCATCAACACTTAAGCCTTCTACTCAAATTCACTTATCAACAATAGGATCACATCTACAAGGTTTTCTCTTTTAGCTTTGCATCCACTCACTTTTGTCTTTCTAATCAACCTTTCTCTATATGACTTTCTTCACATACAAACTCACACACATACTAGCTAGGGCTAGACTGGGAACCAAATGTTTAGTTCTATATCACCTTAAATAGGCAATCCATGCTTTACCATTTTATTCATCCACTATAGATCTTAGGGTTTATGATTAGATTCAACTTGATTCAATGTATCTATACATCTTCTTGATTATCCTTTAAAAACTTCTCTAGAATTCTTTTGTTAGGTCTTTACCTAATCATCACCTTGAATTTAATGATCAAACTCATCAATATTATCTTGAACACATTTTACATCTCCCAAGAAATCAAGTAAGTCAACTTGATCTTATCATTTCTTGGAATTTGATCTTTTACTATTATTCGACAATCACTGAATTCTGAAACTTGGTCAATACTATAATAGTCAATCATCATTTAAGATTTTTGGCTCAACATCAACTAACTTTCTCAATTGGTGCTAATGCTTAGTCAACACTAGATTATCTTAGCACTTACTCAGTTGATACTAGCATTACTCAGAACTCCTTATTATTTTACTCTCTTAATCGGCTATGCTTAGCTTCCTTGAAATAAAAAATTACTTTTCTTTATGAAAGTCTATCTAATCAAGTGTCCATTTTAACTCATTTTCATAACTCCAACCTTTCCTCTAGGTTCTATAGTTATGAGTAACTCTCAATTCCTTGTCATCAATCAAATATATATGACATTTACATTAGGTAGCAATATGTTTCATCCACATATTTGACATTGATTTTGAGAAAATAATATTTCCAATTGTAAGTTTCCAACAAGGTCATGTGCAATTTAGAACTTATTGTACATTGTGTCCTAATGAAGTAGACTAGTATGTGTATCGAGACTCGAAGATATGCGAGAGTTGTTCAAGAATTACACAGGACAATGTGTAGATAGAGTACTTGAGAAGTGGTTTTTGATTAATGAATTGTATCTCTTCTAAACAATAGAATTATGATGAAGAAAGTTAGATAGATAGAAGATATCCTGATGATGACATTAGCAAGTGGGTAAAGTTAAAAGTCACATATGTGGGAAGTTGTAAAGACTATGAGCCAATAGTGTTGTGTAATTGTAAAATTATTATTTATCTTAATGAGGTCCTATTATAATTAATTGGGAAAGCCTCAAATCTTACTCAAGGAATTATTTTGATGAGGTGGTATTAACGAAGGTTATTTTCCTTGTGATGAAAAAGTAATTGTGGAATCAAGTGTGATATGCAAAGTACTTAGTAAATGTGATTAAGAGATCAAAGGGATTAAATGGATGAGAAGTTCAAATATCTAGCATTGAGATCAAAAGAGGATTGGTCTAGTTGGGAGGACAAAGGAGTTCAAGATTATTTCATTTCTATTAGTCTACAAGTAATGATACAAAGATTAGTTGCATAGTGAGTTCAGTGGTCTTGCCCTTGAATCTATTTGGATAGTGGGTCCTTCTACCTTCTACAACTCCTAACAAGGTTGGCACAACTCCTAATAGGGTTGGAATCTCTTGAAAGAGATTCAAAGTCTCCTAATAGGGACTGATATGTATTGCATGTATTTCATTGGCTTCTAATAGAGTCCATCCTCTTACAAGTGACTTTTATATTTGTACACCATGGTGTAGGAGCACCACCTCCACTCTCAAATTTAATATTTTAAGTCACCTTAGAATCTCATTAAAATAATTATCTAGTAAAATTGTAATGGCTAATTATTTATCTATCCTTTGGAATACCCTAAACATTGAGTTATATTAAATGTAAAACGGAAAATAAATAAATCATTTCTATTACATATTAAAATGTAATTAGTTAGACGGGAAGTTTGATAACTACCCAAGAAACTTGTGCTTTAAATAGGCACCATTGTAATTGATAAAGAGGGAGTTGATAGCAAGTTAGAAAATAGTTATCTTTCTTGGTGTGCAAGAAAGTGGACAAGCCTTGTATATGTAAATCTATAGATGAGTAATATTAATAGAAGTATATGTTTATATCCTACCTTCATCTATCTATGTTATTGAATATATGCATTTGATTCTTTTTTTAAGACAATGAGAATCAGTTACGGGTGCTTCTACATGAAGGTGGCAACATATCTTGAAGTTTTGTGTGAAGAAACTTGATAGTATTGAAGGAAGAAACTTAATGTTTATTTATTTATTTGTGAACACCTTTGTGTTTGAAAGGTTGTGGCTTCAAGGGCTCTCAACCTCGTAACCATCAAAGAAGAGATTGCAGTGCAAATGGCAAGAACTAGAAGGTGGCAACTTGATAATATTCCTAAGTGGGATGGGGAGAATTGGTTTGTGAAACTAAAGTGTATTTTTGAAGAGGAGCATTTTGTAATAAGCCATGTGCTATGATATTATATAAAAGGTTGTACAACTATAGCGTGAGGAAAATAGAATGCAAATGTGGATGGAGGCCCGAGTTATAAGGAACCACCATGGAGCATGATGTATGTGTTGAGAATGATTGAGGAAGATTGTTAAAGAGGGAGATTGTTGAGAATAGATTGTTGTATATGTTTTAATCATTCTTTTTTTTTACTAATGTCAAACCTTCTATTTGTTGGTAAGACAACTACTTATATGATTTAAGTACTATCACTTATTTCATTGATGAAGAGGATTTGATCAAAAGATGTAACAATAGCACCTAGAGGAAAAGTTGAGTTATGATATGCAAAAGAGTACAAGAATCAACTAAGATAGTGGTAACATGATGTATTAATAATCTAATTAAGGTTATAAAGGCTAACTACACTAAGTGTAGAAGAACAAGTTACCAAAAGTTTTTCTACCAAGCTTGACCGAATAGATAGTAGGTGTCGAACAAAGTCAGTACAAGCCAAGTAAAAAATCAATTGGAGCTGAGTAAAAGAAAATTTTAGTGGATGCCAAGAAAAAAAGTAGATGCCGAGTAAAGTTTAGTTGATGTCGAGCATTAGTAAACTTTAGTTCATGATGAATGATTTCATAGAGGATGCCAAGCAACATAGTATGTGTCGAGCATCAAAAGCAAGTAAATGTTGAGCTGCTACATTATTTTGAAGATCGTGAATTCGATGAATCTGAGCCGATAAGTTTTTTTCTTGAATTGTGTGAACCAAATGGAAGATAAGGTTGATGAGATGATGGCACAAAATTCAAGATAAACCATTTTGAGTTGGATTCAAAGAGGATTGAAGTAGAAGTTTCTCAAAGAGACATGGAATATGGGGTACATTCATTGAATCCTACATAATTTTTCCTAACCCTAAATTGGATGATGGAGAATGAGAAAAAAAAGATCTTAATTTCCTATATATAGGAATGGTTGATCATAAAGCAAGTTTCTCATGTGCAATAACATAAGGAAGACAAGGAGTCAAGGGTTTTGCTTCATCAAGTGACCTAGAGAAGAGTCTACATTGGCATGTTAAGAAAAAAGGCTTAAGGATATGGATGCTTGAAGGGTGAATAGGATAATAGAGCTGGAGTATGTGAAGGCCAAGCATAATGGAGGATTGAAATAAAGATCTGTAATCTACAAATGGAATTGTGAGATGTTATCAAATCAAGCATTATTGTTACTCTCTAATAATTGTATCAGTCTATAGTAAAATCCTTTGGATTAAGGTTGACCCAATAGTCATTTGTAAATCCTTTAACCAGGTGATATTCTAAGTGAATGGTCTAAAATCCTCTAATAAGGCTCACTCCTAATAGGGTTATTGAAATCCTTTAACATGGTCACATTTTAACAGTGTGTATTGTAACCCTTAATAGGGTTGGCCTTTCATAGGGCATCACTTCAGAAGAGTGAAAAAGAGTAGCATGTTATTGGTGGTTTTTCCCAAATTGGGTTTCCACATAAATCATTGTGTCAAATGTTTTGTTGAATCTTTCTTGTTTCATTATTATATTTGTGCAAATTGATTTGACAATAACCTACAAAGTTTTAAGCGATTGCATAATCTTATGGATGCATGCATGATGATAAATGTTTTATGGGTTCATTAAGCTATAAAAAGTGTTATTTATACATCTAGACCTTGCATAACTAATTCAAACCCCCCCCCCCTCTTAGTTATTCTAAAGAATTCCAACAATTGGTATCAGAGCCATTTGCTTAAGAGGACTAGTTTGAAGGTACTAGAAGCACAAATATCAAGATGTCAAAAATACATGTACCCAAGCTTAATAGAGATAACTTCCCTGCATAGAAAATTTTGATGAAGCTACACCTTGAAGGACTTGGAGATCATACATTATCTACCATTACTATTGAGCATGTTGATCCTACTAGAGCCGTAACTACCGAAGATATGAAAAAGAAGAAAGAACACAATTAGGCAATGTTGGAGATTGTCTTTTCCATAACCTATGCCGAATTTGATGATATCAAAGTTCTTAACACTGCAAATAAAATGTGAGATGCTTTACACACCATCTATGGAGGATACATTAATGTTCAAAGAGCCAAATCTAAAAGTCTCAAAGGTAAGTTTGATGATATGAGAATGGAAGAAGGTGAAAATATTGTTCAATATGTTGCAAGGATAAAAGAAGTTGTTAATGCAATAAGAGGAGCTACTAGCCATATAGATGATAATACTATGCTAAGAAAAGTTTTAAGAACACTAGTACCTATTTATGCTATTAGAGTTTCTGCAATCCAAGAACTGAGGTGTATACCAAGAAATAATCTAACACTTGAAAGTTTGGTAGGTAGGCTCACTGCTTTTGAGCTATCTATCTTTGGTAATTACAAACCTGAGAGTCTTGAATCTTCTTTCAAAGATAAGTTGTTATTGAAGGATTCTAATGAGAAGAATAAGAAGAAGAGAAAGATAAAATTTGTGTCTAGTGATAGTGATACAGATGAGGAGGATGTAGAACAACTTGAAGCACTACTGGCAAGAAGATTCCACAGAGGTAAAGGAAAGTTCAAAGGTAAATTACCTATCATTTGTTTCAATTGCAATGAGATTGATCATATTTTTGCTAGATGTACAAAAAAGAACTACAAAGGTGGTGACAAGTAAAAAAGTAGAAGAGATGGTGACAACAAGGATTACAAAGATAAAGGCAAGAAGTCATGCTACATTGTTGAAGAAGAAACAAAAGATGAATCTGATGAACATGATTATGAAGTGGTGTATGTTGCAATGAAGGAAAAATCTAATGAAGATGAGGAAACTACACGTGTGACTTGTGTGAACAAAAATGATAGATGGATCATTAATAGCGGGTGTTCACATCATATGATTAGAGACAAAAGTAAGTTAATTACCCTAAATTTTAATGATGAAAATAGTGTAAGATTTGGTAATGATGTGCCATGTTTGATAAAAGGAAAAGGTTCTATCAAACTTATAAATAAGATTTTACATGACAATGCTTACTATGTTGAAGGAATGAACTATAATCTCTTAGGTGTGTCACAACTGAATAGTACAGCATGTAAAGTTGAGTTTAAAAACAAGATTGCTAAGATATATGATACTAATGGAAAATTGATTAGAAAGGGTGATCAGACTAGGAGTAATCTATTCTATCTTGACATAGAGGATGCTACTTGTCTAGTTGTAAAATTTGATGATGTGTGTCTATGGCACAAGAGATTGTGTCATGTTAATTTTGATAACTTGGTTAGTATTAGTAACATGAAGAAAGTTAGAGGTTTGCATAAGTTGAAGAAACTTGGCAATATAATGTGCAAACAATGTCAGTTAGGAAAAATAACAAAGTCAAGTTTTAAGAGTAAAACTCATACCTCTAAAGGAATACTAGAGATTGTTCATATTGACTTGTGTGGAACAATTGATGTGCAAAGCTACAAAGGAGATAAGTACTTTATGTTGTTTGTTGATGATTATTCTACAATGAATATAATTATGTTTCTCAAATAGAAATTTTATGCTTTCCAAAAGTTTAAGTGATACTTAGCAAGAGTTGAGAAGGAAACAGGTAAAAGTCTGAAGTGTTTGAGATCAGATAGAGGAGGAGAATTCACATCACATGATTTGAGATGTTTTATAATGATAGAGGAATCAAGAGATAGACATCTGCTCCTAGAACCCCTCCACAAAATGGAATAGCTAAAAGGAGGAACAAATTTGTAATGGACTATGCTAGGACACTCATCATGGAGAAAAATGTTTCTTTGAAATACTAGAGAGAAGCTATAGGTACAACCGTCTATGCCTTGAATTATGTACAAGTCAAGAAAGGTACCCATTCAACACCTTTTGAATTATGGTATGGATACTCATCCAATATAAAATAGTTTAAGGTATTTGGGAGTAAAGGTTACATTCTTAAAGACTTTAGGAATGATAAACTAGATGCAAAAAGTGAAGAAGGTATATTCCTAGGTTATTCCACAAGAAGTAAAGCTTATAAGTGTTTAAATACTAACACTAACAAAGTTGTGGAAAGTGTAAATGTAGGTTTTGATGAATATACAGAATTATATGAGGTTGAACCTATAAAAGAACTAGAAGAATACAAATCATTTTTACACTTTTATGAAGGTATGCCTACTGAAGAAGATGCTACAAACCAAAAACAAGTTCTGATGATTGTCAAGTCACATACTATGAATGTCAAGCTTCATTTAGGGACCTAGCCACATTCAAATGCTAAGTTATATATCAAAACTGGAGCACATTCTGATTCTGAGATTAGTGTACATGAAAGAGATGTTGAGATACCTGAAAGAGATGTACATAGTGACTCTGAAGTTGAAAGACCAAATGAAGAAACTAGAGCTAAACCAAGATTGTCCAAATATGTCAAAAGACATCATCTTGTTGCACAAATTATTGGAAATAAAGATGCTAGAAAAATGACAAGAAAAAACTAAGAAATGATACATGTTTCCTGAACATGAAAGAATGCAAATTGGTGAGAGATGCATTAGAAGATGTGGACTAGAGTAAAGCCATGGAAGAAGAGATTGAACAAATTGAGAAAAACAAAACATTGAGTCTAGTTTCTAGACCAAAAGACAAAAATGTAATTGGCACCAAGTGGGTATTCAGAAACAAGCTAGATGAAAATGGTGAAGTGACAAGGAACAAGGCAAGATTAGTCTAGAAAGGTTATGCACAAGAAGAAGGAATTGATTATGCAGAGAGATTTTCCCATGTTGCAAGATTGCAAGGAGTAAGAACTCTACTTGCTCATTCTACATACAAAGGTTTCAAAGTTTATCAAATGGATGTTAAATCTATATTTTTGAATGGCATATTAGAGGAAGAAGTTTATATAGAATAGCCAGAAGGATTTTTTGATGTTAACAATAAGAACATGGTATGTAGATTACACAAAGCTCTTTATGGTTTGAAACAAGCACCAAGAGCATAGTATGAGGGACTTCATAACTATCTTGTGAAGATTTGATTTGAAAGGACTGATGATAACAACAATCTATACATGAAGACAGAAAAAGGAAAATGTATTTTATTATCTAAAATGTTTTTTGATGCTATCATATTTGGAGGTCAAGATGCACTATATAAAACTTTTGTAAATGAAATAAAGCAAGAATTTGAAATGTCTATGTTTAGAGAGATCAAATTCTTTGTAGGTTTGCAAGTATATCAGATGAAATGTGGTATATACATCACTCAGTCATAATATGTCAAAGAAATACTGAAAACTTTTGGATTGGAAGATTCCAAACCAGTAAGTACACCTATGGTGATAAAACATAAATTATCAAAGAATGGTGATTCCATCGAGGTGAATCAAACATTATACAGGTCTATGATTGGCAAATTAAAATATGTAGTACATAGCAAACCTGACATTGCATTATCTATAGAGATAGTTGAAAGATTCTCTACTAATCCCAAGGAGAATCATTTAATGGCCATAAAGAGAATAATGAGATATCTGAAAGGAATAGAAGAGTTTGGTCTATACTATAAGAAAAATGATAAATTTGAATTAAGAGCCTATATTGATGTTGATTGGACTGGTAACATTGATGACAGAATGAGCACCAGTGGAGAAGCATTTTTCTTAGGCGAGAGACTAGTTACATGGACTAGCAGGAAACAAAATTGTACTTTACAATCTACTACTAAAGTTGAATATGTTGTTGCTGCTGTAAATTGTACAAACATTGTATGGATCAAACAACTCTCAAAGGTATGAAGGAAGAGATCATAGACCTAGTAACACTTTATTGTGATAATACAAGTGTTATAAACATATCAAAGAATTTTGTGATGCACACAAACATGAAGCACATTGCAATAAAGTATCATTACTTGAGAGAATTAGTTCAAGATAAAGAGGTAAAGATGGAATATGTCAACACAAAAGAACAAATTGTTGATATCTTCACAAAATCATTACCTAAGGATGCTCATGAGTATCTAAGAGGTAAACTAGGGGTGATACCCCTATAAAAGGCTATCTATATAACATAAGGAGTGCCCTAAACCAAACAAGTTAATTGCCATATATTACAAATTGATGCAGTACATCTTACTTTAGGGGCTGCCTAAAGTAATCAAAGTTCCAAAACTACAAATCAATCACATGCAAGGTGACTAAGGGAGAAACTAAAGAAGCTTATATTTGCATGTAAAGATGACAAGTCTTTGGCATTCTTGTCAAAGAGGGAGAAATTATATTGATCTTATAGGGAGAAATTTTGATCCTAAAAGGAGAAAGTTATTTATTAGGAAAAATACAAAGAGGGAGAAATCCTAACATATGCCTAGTAAAAGGGAGATACAAGTTGATAAGGATAACACAACAGAGTTTTGTAACTTATCCAAAAGATGAAAGTTGTTGATAGAGGGAGAGATTTCAATACAAGGAATTATTTTCTTTTTGGTATTTTTTTGGTCTTACTATTTTAACCTAGTAAATTTGGTTGGTTAGTTTGGTTTTCCATTAATGCCAAAGAGAGAGATTGTTGAGAATGATTAAGGAAGATTGTTAAAGAGGGAGATTGCTGAGAATAGATTGTTGTATATGTTTTAATAATTGTTTTGTCACTAATACCAAACTTGCTATTTGTTGGTAAGACAACTACTTATATGATTTAAGTACTATCACTTATTTGATTGATGAAGAGGATTTGATCAAAAGATGTAACAATATCACCAAGAGGAAAGGTTGAGTTATGATATACAAAGGATTACAAGACTCAATTAAGATAGTGATAACATGATGTATTGATAATCTACTTAAGGTTACAAAGGTTGGCTACACTAAGAAAGTATATAAGAACAAGTTACACAAAGTTTGTCTTTGAAGCTTGACCGAATGGATAGTAGGCACCGAGAAAAATCTGTCTAAGCTGAACAGAAAATCAGTTGGAGCCAAGTAAAAGAAAATTCTAGTGGATGCCAAGAAAAATATGGATGCCGAGTAAAGTTTAGTTGATGTCGAGCACCAGTAAACTTTAGTTCACACTAAATGATTTCATAGATGATGCCAAGAAACATAGTATGTGCCAAGAATCAAAAGCAAGTTAATGTCAAGTTGCTACATTATTTTAAAGATCGTGAATTTGATGAATTTGAGTCAACAAGTTTGTTTTCTTGAATTGTGTGAACTAGATAGAAGATAAGGTTGACGAGTTGGTGGCATAAAATTCAAGGTAAACTATTTTGAGGTGAGTTCAAAGATGATTGAAGGAGAAATTGCAAGAAGAGACATGGAATATGGCATAAGATTCATCGAATCATATCTAATCTATGCTAACCCTAAATTGGATGATGGAGAATGAGTGGAAAAAGTTTGTAACTTCTTATTTATAGGAATGGTTGGTCATGAAGAAATTTTTTCATGTGCGAGAACCTAAGGAAGACAAGGAGTCAAGGGTTTTGCTTCATCAAGTGACATAGGGAAGAGTTTGCATTGGCATGTTAAGCAAGAAGGCTTAAGGATATGGATGCTTGAAGGGTGAACATGCTAATATAGCTGGAATGTGTGAAGGCCAAGAAAAATGGAGGACTAAAATAGAGATCTATAATCTGCAAATGGAGTTATAAGTTGTTATCAAATCAAGCCTTACTGTTACTCTCTAATAATTATATCAGTCTCGGGTAAAATCCTTTGGATTAAAGTTGACCTAACAATCATTTGTAAATCCTTTAATTGGGTGAAATTTCAAGTGAATGGTCTAAAGTCCTCTAACAAGGCTCACTCCTAATAGAGTGATTGAAATCCTTTAATAGGGTCACATTTAACAGTGTGTATTGTAACCTTTAACAATGTTGACCTTTCACAGGGCATCACTTCAGAAGAGTCAAAAAGATTAGCATGTTACTGGTATTTTTTCTAAAATTTGGTTTCCACATAAATCATTGTGTCAAATGTGTTGTTGAATCTTTTATGTTTCATGTTTACGTTTCTACAAATTGATTTGACAGTAACCTACAATGTTTTAAGTGATTGCATAATCTTATGGATGCATGCATGATGATAAATATTTTATGGGTTCACTAAGCTGTGAAAAGTTTTATTTATACATATAGACCTTGGATAATTGATTCACCTACCTCTCAGTTATTCTAAAGAATTCCAACAATGTGCAGGTTATGGGTCTTGCATAGAGGAGGGGACTGATCCTGATCAATGCTTGATCATCACAAGAAGGTGGCCATCACTCAAACCTTTTGTTCACCCTGAATAGTAAGATACTGATAGTATTGACAATTATTGTGAGAAGGGAATGAGACAAAGGAAACTTAGATTGTTAAGCACCATGATAATCCCCATTGTATGGTAAGGGTGGTGGTCTTGCACAACAATTCAAACACAAGGAAGATGATTGACATGTAGGAAGGAGTTGTTAATGGAGATAGGGTGGTGAATATATCGCCTTGTCAATGTTTGAACTAGAATTGGGTTTCTCGATTATTGCAAACTGATACTAGTGTAGACATTGATAATGGGAGAAGCACAACTTTCATTAGAAGCTTTTAATAATATTCCTTCATGATTTGGTTTGATGGTTTTGACTATGCACTTCTTTTGCATTTGTCAACCATTATAAAATCTGACAAGGGATGTATCTTGACCCATGATAGCATATGGTTTGTAATGAACAAGAAGGGTAATGAAATGTATGGTTTTGTGTAACATGATGGTTTTAAGGTGGAAGTTGGTGAGTTTGTAATCAAGTTGATATTACCATATCAAGTAAACTTAACATTATTGTTATTATTTATGGTAGTAAGCCTCTGAATTCAACGTCTATTAAGAAAATATCCAAAATATATGCAAATTTTGATGGATCAATCGCTCCGCTCTATGTCACATCATTCTGTGGTTACCAGCCCCACCAAGGTTTTCCCTCTAATCAAGGGTTTACCTAGTTAACATATCTAGTATTATTGTGTATGTGTATCTTCTTATGGTTGTTGATAATATTTTTTGCATGGTTAAGGACTAATAAGGTTGATAAATGTTTTAATAGTTGAACAACTTATTCACCCCCCTAGTTATATTGGTGGGATCTACTTTCTAACAATTATAATTGAAGAATAAGGTCCTTAAATGAAAAGTTTAACAACTTAAGGAGATCATTGGCGGGTCAATTTAGAAAAGAAAGTCATAAATTTGATAGAGCTAACTATGATAGCTAGAAAGAGAAGATGAAGACTCATTTTTAATGTATGGGTCTAAGGTATTGGCTAGTGACAAAGAATGGAAAGAAGATTGAGGAAGAAAGAAAACTTGATGAATGTAGTGAAGTTGAAAGAGATATGTTTATGTGCAATATCCTTGCCAAAGAAGAATTATTGTTAGCTCTTCCTACAAACAAATAAATTCTAGTAAAATCCTTAGATACATCTCATAAAAGTTGGAAAGCATTAGAAACTACATTTGAAGGTGATGTGCATGCTAAAAGAATCAAATTGTAGAATTGGGTATATTTGTTTCAAGATACTAAAATGATGGAATATGAATTTGTAAGAAGATATATTGGTAGAATATTAGAATTGGTTGAAAGTATTAAGTCTTTCAATTGATCAAAAACGAAAGATGAGATTACCTAGAAGTTCTTGAAAAATTTGACACGGCCATTAAAGAAAACAATGTAGATGACTGAGTTAGTGATACCTTGAATTGATAATTTTACTAGAGAGACTCTACTTGGAATATTGGAAGCAACAAAAGTGAGCTTGATGCAATCTGGAGATTTTCATAGAGTAGAAATAAATTTTAGTACATTAAGTGTTAACCCTTCTTTATTAAGAAGTAAGGCACTAGTGGTGACTATGCTAGTAGCAATAGATATTTATCTAGGGAGGATAGAATAATTTAGGAGGGAATTTACCTACTTGTAAAGATAGAAATAGATGGTTAGATAATTTTAAATGTTGGACTTCCAATGAATTTGGTTATTACTCTTCTAAGTGTCTAGAAAGAGATTAAAAGTATAAGAAGAAGTCCAAGTCTAGCAATCCTAGAGATTGTTTATATGCAAATGAAGATGATGAGTCCAAAGAAAGAGTTTAGAGTGAAATTGACAATGAGTTAGGATTTATAGCTATAAAAGAAGAAAATCCTAAAAAAGAAATTAGAGAAGAGAAATCCCCAGTTTCACAAGTTGAAAAGAGAAATGATTAGATTATAGATAGTGGTTGTTTGCAACATATGACTGGAGACATGAATAATTTTGTTAAGTTCAATAATCATGATGGAGGGATTGTTATATTTGGTAACAATGCATCCTATCATATCAAGGGAATGGGATCTATTACTCTTCATGGAAAGACTAACACTGATGATGTCTATTTTTTTTATGGATTACAACATAACTTATTGAGCTTTGGATAGTTGGTTGATAAAGGTTATCAGTTAGTATTCACAAAGAAGACATGCATTATCAAGGATAAAGATGGTAAGTTGATTGGCATGAGTACAAGATCCAAAGGTAAATTTTTTTAATTAAACCCTATAGAGATGACATGTTTGGTCACAAAGGTGGATAATAGTTGGTTATGGCATAGAATATTTTGTCATATAAAATTTGATAATATTGTAAAGGCTAGTAGTATATTTTTTGGTAGAGATTTACCTAGAATTATGAAGCATACTAATGTTGTGTGCAAAGAATGTACGATGGCTACTTAGAAGAAAGTTTATTTTCCTAGATAAAAGTTCACTACCATAGAAAAATTGGAGATTGTTCATAAATATTTAAGTGGTCCTACTAGAACAAGAGGATTCTATGGTGAAAGGTACTTCACGATTTTTGTTGATTAATTCACTAGGATGACATGGGTAGCATTTCTTAAAGAAAAGTCTACAAAATTTGAAAAGTTCAAATTATTTAAGAATAGAGTTGAGAATGAATGTGGAGTAAAGATAAAATGTTTAAGATTAGATAGAGGTGGAGAGTTTACTTCATATGATTTTAACACCTTTTGTGAAGTAAATGGCATCAACAGACATCTATCAACACCTAAAACCCCTGAGAAAAATGGGATTGTAGAAAGAAGAAATAGGTCTATAACATAAGCAACAAGAGCCATAATTTTTGAGAATGATGTATCCAAGACATTTTAGAGAGTAGTCAATACAACAATATACACAATGAACAGAGTGTTAGAGTGGGGTTTCTATTACACCAAAAGACCAGTCTATCAATTCCTGATGCAACCACTCAACTTATAGTACACAAGATGTGGTTAAGCCCTTGTCACGAATCTTGAGGGGAGCACTGAATAAATTTCCAACAATCTCCCCCTCAGCGTTACCCGAGTGTGTGAGGATTCAAACCTGTGACCAAGCTCTAATACCACTTGTTAGAGTAGGGTTGCCATTGCACAAAAATTCTAATCTATCAATTCTTGATATAACCACTCAACTTATAGTACATAGGAGGCAGTTAAGCCCTTGTCACGAATCTCGAGGGGAGTGCTAAATAAATTTCCAACATAGAGTGTAGATCAAATAAGAATCCCTATGAATTATGGTTAAGACATGCACCCTCAATAAATTATTTCAAAAATTTTGGAAGTAAGTGTTACATAAAGAGAGATTATTATATTGGTAAATTTGATGCAAGAAGTAATGAAGGTATGTGATGTAACACTAGCTCTAGCTACCTTCAAATCCTTACCTTTTAAGGATTCACTTAGGCTTGATACTAACTTATTAGAGTTCCTTGATTCCCTAATCTCTAGAGGACCTCCATCCTATCCTCTAATTACTCTCCAACCTAGTTACACCAATGGTTAGGGTTCTTTCCTTACACAAATGTTTCTTCACATCTCATTGATGACCTTGCTCCTATGGTTTCTTGACCAAAACCTCCATCCACATAGTGTTCTAACTTTCATCAATGGTCTTGGACTCCCCTTGAACTTTTGGACACCAATCCTACAAGTTATAACCAAGTTCCTTGCTCCTAGGTCAAAATTGCTCAAAATAGGGCTACTAGGATTAGCCCTCCAAACTAGGTTTTTTTACTTTATCTTTAAAAAGCTCCAATGGAGGTGCAAAAAAAATAGATATTCAAATACCCTTTTTGTAAATCTTACAAATTTTGTGGGTCTTAGCTCCCTAAAGTTTCTATACCCCCAAAAGCAACTTTCTAGCCTACTTTTACGAGTTTCAAAACAATGTTGATTAATCTATCTAGGGTATGGTATTTAATCCTTCAAAAATCACCATGGATTATTTTCCCTTGGTATAATTTAACCTTACTCAACTCTTCTCATTCTACATACATTGGGTTGAAGTATCAAACACATTCAAACCCTCAAACTTCTCATTCTACCCTATTATTTCCCTAACCAAGTACAATAGACTTTCCTACGAAATCACTTTAAATTTTCTTTCCTTGCCTTCTTGAGCCCCAAAAATAGTATACATTATTTACAATGGCTCTTCTACCATGTACCTTTGAACCATGAAGAACTCATGGTAGGAATTCATGGGAGAGCCATTATTGCTTAAAAACTCAAAACTAGAACAACACAGAGTCTAGTTTGAAAAGCTTTTCAAAACCTAAGAAGATGGAAACTTACAACTCAAAAACATGGGAAAAAAATGACTATATAGACATGAGAAAAAAAAAACCACCATCAGATTGAATATTCAATCCATATGATCATACATATGTTTTAAATGCAAAAAACTGTCTAGAAAAAATTGTGCATTCAAATGCTCAATCTTGCTTATTACAATTCCCAACTCTTGGGATGTGGTTGAATGATGATTAAGTAGGTTTCCAAGGAGATTTCAATTTGTTGGCATAACCATCAAGTTCATTCTTACCTTTTTCAGCTTTTTGCCCAAAAAATTTGTCAAGCAACTTTTTTAAAAAATTGCACAACTTTTACAACTTTTGGTTTCTATGAGAAAATTTTCTCTCCTTGATGTTGGAACCTCTTGATCTATTTGGATCTAGTCAAAAAATATTTCAAAACATGATTTTTTCCCTAAGGCACCAATATGCATGTTTTTGGCCATTATGCTAGTTAGACAACTTTTTGTAATTTTTGCCCAATTTGACAACTTTTCCATCTTTACACTTCCTGAATCCTACATGACATGCTAGGAGTCCTTAGCCACAGAAATGAGTGAAATCGCTCCATAGATGACAAGGTGGATTAAAGAAACACCTTCTTCACACTTCTCAAGGTCGAAGACCAAGTGTTCCTTAACACAAATAAAAACTTAGAAACACACCAAAAATGTCTACCCAACAACTCTTAACTTACTCACATCCCTGACTTGGCTAGAGTTAGTACAAGCCCAAAATCAAAACCAAACATAAAAACTAGACCTAGGTCCTCCTGCACCATACTCCCCCAAACAAAAAGAAGTTTATCCATCTTTGGATTTATGACCCTTGGATCAATGCCCAACAATTTGAAATCTAACTCTCTAATCAAAGTGGCATCAACATCTCCTTTTCCCATCCACTAGAGAAGATGTTCCAAGTAATCCTTTCTCCTAGTCTTCTTATAGATTCTAGAATCCAATACTATGGCTACTTAAAAAGGTGGAGGATGACTAAGCTAAAGGATTTCAACATCCAATAGGACCTCCTGGATGTACTTATCATCATGTGGATCAAGACCTTTATAAGCAACCAAATCTGCAACATTAAAAATTAGTGACAATCCTAGCTCTATATGCAGTTCAATATTGTATGCAATTTCTCCATACTTGGAAAGTATCCTATAGGGTCCTAGCTATTTCATTTTGATCTTTTGTTGTGTCCCTTTTTGCAATATTTTCTTTTTTAGGTGGACCATCATAATATCCTTAATCTAAAACTATGAATCCTGTCTTGAGGCATCCACATTTTTCTTAACCTTGTCAGTATTTTCAGTCAATGTCTTCCTTATATTTTCATGGACCTCTTTCATTTATTGAACAAAATCTTTAGCATAACTACTACTTGGACTTCCATCTTTCATGGTTCTCAACTCAAAAACTTCTCTTGGATGCAATCCATAAACCACTTCAAAGGGACTCTTACTTGTGGACCTATTCACTATATCATTATAGGCATTTTCAGCTTGCCCAATGAGTTGATCCCAATTCTACCCATACTCCTTTGTAAGATAACTTAGGAGGTTTCCAAGACTCCTATTTGTAACCTCTACTTCACTATTAGTTTGTGGATGGTAGGCAGATCCAAAAGACAAGTTAGTTCCCAGTCTCCTCCATAGGGTTTTCCAAAAATAGCTCATGAATTTGGTGTTCCTATCTGAAAAATACTCATTGGTAACCCATGAATCTTAACTACCTCTTTTAAAAATAGATTAGAAATCTAACAAGAATCATGGATATTCTTGCAAGGTATAAAGTGAGTCATCTTACTAAACCTATCCACAATCACATAGATATTATCATATCCCTGCCTTTTTGGGTAGACCAATTATAAAGTCCATGCTTATGCATTCCCATGGTATTCTAGGGATTGGGAGTGGTTGGTAAAGACCAAAATTTGACAATGTCCCCTTATCGTTTTGGAATACTATGCAACTCTCAACATACTACATAATATCCCTAGTCATCTTAAGCCAAAAATAAAACCTAGTGACTAACTCTTGAGTCTTGTTGACTCCAAAATGACCACTAAGCTCCCCATTATGCTTCTCTTGGATCAAATTCATTACAATCTAGGAACACAAAGTTGATAGCCTTTAAATAATATGTCATTCTTCAATGTATAATAAGCAAACTCGCCATGAAAATTATTTTTAAACTCCTTGCATGCATGTATATTTGAGCAAAACTTCATCATCAGCATAGAGATCTTTAAAACTATCTATACCTATTCTTTGGAGTTGAATTTATTGGACTATGAGGAGTCTTCTACTCAAAGAATAAACTATTTTATTCTACACTCCCTTCTTCTAATTGATTGTAAATGTGTAGGCTTGCAAATATTCCACCCACTTCATATGCTTGTTGCTTAATTTGTCTTGAGAAGTTAGGAATCTGAGGGCTTGGTTGTCTAAATACACCACAAATTCCTTTGGGAAAAAATAGTGTCTCCACTTCCTAAGAGCTTGGACTAGAGCATACAAATCTAAGTAATAAGAGGACTATTTTCTCTTGGCGTCATTGAGATTCTCACTGTGAAAGGCCACTGGTCTCCTTTCCTAGCTTAGGAAAGCTCCAATGGCCACATTACTAGAATTACACTCCACTTAGAAGAGATTATAAAAACTAGGTAGTACTAAGGTAGGCAGCTCTACTATCTTCTTCTTGAGAATTTCAAAGCCTTGATCTTCTTGACATGTCCAAATGAACTTTTTCTTCATTCCTCCATTTATTTTGTCCACCATAGGAGCACATACACCACTGAAAGGCCTAATAAACTTACTATATTACTAAGCTAATCCATGGACACTTCTCACATCTAATGTAGTCTTAGGAATAGGGAAACCTAAGATGGAAGCTACCTTTTCTTAGTCCAATTTTAGATTACCTTGAGATAGAAAAAATCCTAGATATAACAACTCCTGCTTCATAAACTCACACTTCTCCAAATTGATCATTAGTTTTTCATCATGCAATTTCTTAAAAACAAACTGCAGATGCCTATTATTTTGAAAAGGGATTATTTGAAGTGTACAACCTATCATGGAATAATAAATTATTTTTTCAATGATTTCAAACCTTCTACTTGTTGGTGAGACAATTTATTTTTGGTCTGAATGTTATCATTTGGTTGATTGATGAAGAGGATTTCAAAAGAGAGGATATCAAGAGAACCTAGAGAAAGGTTGAGTTATTTAATGTATTAAAGGAGCTCTAAGACCAAGTAAGACATTAATGATAATATGTATTGTTGATCTACTTAAGGCTAAAGTAAATTTTTACTTTAGCTAAGCTAAGAAGAAGTGATTTCATAAATAAGTGTTTGCCAAGCCTAGCTAAGAAAATATTGTAAGCCAAGCAAATTCTAGTTTAGGCTGAGAAAAAAGTTAGTATATATCGAGCGTTAGTAAAATTTAGTAAGTATTGAGCATTAGGGAAATAACAATAGTGATGAAGCTGAGAAGACATAGTTGGTGTTGAGAAACCTAGTGTTGGCTGAGCATCAGAAGACTGTTATTGATGATTCAACAGTGTAGATGTCGAGTGATGGTAAAAAGTGTTAAATCAAAGATTTAATGAATCTAAGATGACAAATTTAATTTCTTGAATTATGTGAAGCATTTGGAAGATAAGTATGATGAGCTAGTGGCAAAAAAATCAAGATAAATCATTTTGAGGTGAATTCAAGGAAGATTGTAGAAGAAGTTTCTAGAGAAACTAAAGTGGAAAAGTGCGTAGATTCATTAAATCTTACCTAACCCTAAAATGGATGATTGTGGTTAAATGGAAAATATCTAAATTTTATATTCATAGAGATAGTAGGCTAGAATAAAATGTTGTCATGTGCAAGAACCTAACAAAGATAAGAAGTCTAGGGTGTTGCTTCATTTGGTGGTCGAATAGAAGAGATTGCAATTAGCATACAAAGCAAGAAGGCTTAAGAGGTTGAATGCTTGAAGGATGAACAAGATGTCAGAGATGACAAGTATGAATGCCAAGTAGAATGGAGCACTAAACCAAAAATCTATAATCTACAAGTGTGTTGTACTTTATTATCAGATCAAGTCCTTCTATTACTTTCTAACAACTATATTAGTGTTGATAAATCCTTTGGATTAAGGGTGATCTAACATTCATTTTTAAATCCTTTAACCTGGTGACATTCTAATGGAATTTTCTAAAGTCCTCTAACAAGGCTCACTCCTAATAAGGTGATTGAAATCCTTTAACCAATTCACATTTAACGGTTTGTATTATAACCTTTAATAAGGTTGACCTTTAACAGGGCATCACTTCAAAAGAGTGAAATTGGGTAGCATGTTACTAGTGGTTTTTCCCAAATTGTGTTTCCACATAAAATCCTTGTGTCAAATTGTCTAAATGATTTTGTAGCATTTCATGTTTATATTTCTACAAAGTTATTTTTGACCTAGGACAGTGACCTACTAAGTTAACGTAATTGTATGATCTAATGGATGTATGCATATTATGGTTTTATGGATATGAATATATTAAGCATTGAATTTTTTTATTTGTACAATTGGACCTTGGATAATTGGTTCACCCCACCTCTTATTTATTCTAAACAATTCCAAAAGTTGGTATTAGAGCGTTGGTGTTTGTGAGAAAATAGTTTGAAGGTACTATAAGCTAAAGATCAAGATGGACAGAAAGGAGGTGCTCAAACTGAACAAGGAAAATTTTCCTATATGGAAAATTTTGATGAAGCTACATCTAGGCAATCTTGGAGACAATGCAAAATCTACCATCACCATTAAGCATGTTGATCCTATTGGAGCCCTTACTGCTGATGACTTGAAAAAATAAGAAAGAATGCAATCAGGCAATGTCAGAGCTTCCCTCTACCCTAAGCTACTCAAAATTTTGATGATATCAAAGGATGTAATTCTGCTAAGAAAATGTGGGATGCTATAGAGATGATCTATGGTGGAGATAAGAATGTTAAGAGATCCAAAGCTGAAAGTCTAAGAGGAAAGTTCAATGACATAAGAATGCAAGAAGGTGACACCATAGTCCAGTATTCCACAAGAATCAAAGATGTTGTGAATGCTATCAGAGGAGAAAATGGTGTAATTGAAGATGAGACTGTGATCAAAAAAGTATTGAGAACCCTTTTGTCTATTTATTTTATTAGATACTCTACCATACAAGAACTAAGGTGTGTTCCTGGTAGTAATCTAACTCTTGAAGGACGGATAGGTAGACTAGCTACTTTTTAATTCTCTAATTTTGATAATTTCATAACTAAAAATATTGAATTTTCTTTGAAAGCTAAACTATCACTGAAAGAACCTAAAGAGAAAAAGAAAAAGGTCAAGCATGTTTCTAGTGATAGTGATATAGATAAAGATGATGTAGAAGAGCTTGAAAAATTGTTGGCGAGGAGATTTTATAGACGTAAAGGTAAGATACCTATCATGTGTTTTAATTGTAATGAGGTTGATCATATTGCTGCTAGGTGTCCAGAGAAGAAGAACAATATAAGTGAGATAAATACAGAAGTAAAAGAGATGAGAACATAAAAGATTATAAAGATGAAGGAAAGAAGTCTTGTTACATTGTTGAAGAAGAAACAAAAGATGGATCTGATGACCATGATGATGAAGTTGTGTGTGATTCTATGAAAGATGATTCTAATGAGGATGAGGCAACTACATATATATCTTATGTGAATAGATTTGATAGATGGACCATTGATAGTGGATGTTCGCATCACATGACTAGAGATTAATGTAAGTTCATTACCCTTGATTACTACAATGTAATTAGTGTTAGATTTGGTAATGATTAATCTTTTCTGATAAAAGATAAAGGATCAATCAAATTGACAGAAAATGTCATGTGTGATAATGCTTACTATGTAGAAGGACTTAACTTGTTGAGTGTGTCACAATTTAATAGTTCAGGTTGCAAAGTTTATTTTAATAACAAGAAAGAAAAGATCTATGATATTGATGGGAGAGTAATTGGAAATGGAGATTAGACTAGAAGTAATCTATTTTATATTGACATTAATGATGCTACTTGTCTTGTTGTATAATTTGATGATGTGTGGATATAGCACAAGAGGTTATGTCATGTTAACTTTGATAACTTAGTCAATATCAGTAACATGAAAAGAGTCAAAGGTTTGCCAAAAATGAAGAAACCTAATAATGTGATTTGCAAACAATGTCAGTTAGGAAAGATAAGAAAATCTAGTTTTAAAAGTAAGATTCAATCCTCTAAAGAAATTTTGGTATTAGTTCATACTAACTTGTGTGAACCAATTGATGTGCAAAGCTACAAAGGTGACAAGTACATTATCCTATTTTAAAGTATTTGAAAGCAAGTGTTACATTATTAAGGACAATGGGAATGGTAAACTTGATGCTAAAAGTGAAGAAGGTATATTCCTAGGGTATTCCATAAGAAGTAAAGCTTATAAGTGTTTGAATACTAACACTAACAAAGTTGTGGAAAGTGCAAATGTGAAGTTTGATGAATATACAAAAGTACATGAAGTTGAACCTAAGAAGGAACTTGAAGAGTAAACAACCTTCATATAATACTATGAAGACATGAATGCTAATGCAACTATGAACCAAGGTGTAAATCAACAACATCAAGTATTATTGACTGCCAAGTCACATACAATGAATGTCAAGTTACATTCAGGAATTGAGTTGCATTCAGGAGCTGAGTTGTAGATAGAAGCTGAGGTACATTCTGATTTTGAGATCATTGTACATGAAAGGAATGCCAATTTACTTAATAGAGAAGTACACAGTTATTTTGAAGTTGACAGACCCATTGAAGAAAGAAGAGAAGAACCAAGATTGTCAAAGTATGTTAGAAGACATCACCTTACTAAACAAATTATTGGAGATAAAGAAGCTAGACCAATGATAAGGAATAGGTTGAGAAGTGATAAAAAAAATTTGAGCATGCATGAGCCTAAGTCAATGAAGGATGCATTAGAGAATGAAGACTAAAGTAAAGCCACAAAAGAAAAGATTGATCAGATTGAGAAGAACAAAACATAGACTCTAGTATCTAGACTAGAGAATAAGAATGTGATTGGAACCAAGTGGGTGTATAGAAACAAATTGGATGAGAATGGTGAAGTCACAAGGAATAAGACAAGATTAGTTTGCAAGTGGTATGTACAAGAAGAGGGAATTTACTATGGAGAGCCATTTGCCCTACTGGAAAGATTGGAAGGAGTAAGAACTTTGCTTACTTACTCTGCATACAAAGGTTTCAAAGTTTATCAGATGGATGTGAAGTCAACATTTCTAAATGGTATACTAGAAGAGGAGGTTTATATTGACCAACCAAAAAGATTTTTTGATCCAAACAAAAAGAACATGGTATGTAGATACCACAAATCTTTATATGGCTTAAAGAAAGCTCTAGGAGCATGGTATGAAAGGTTTCACAATTATCTTGTGAAGATTGGTTTTGAGAAGATTGATGATAATAACAATCTATACTTGGAGACAAAAGGAGGTAAAGGGATTTTACAAGATGAATTTTTTGTTGATGATATCATAGTTGGAGGACAAAATGCATTGTGTAAGATATTTGCAAATGAAATGAAGAAACAATCTGAGATGTGTATGTTTGGAGAGAAATTTTTTTGTTGGTTTTCAATTATATTAGATGAAATATGATATTTACATCACTCATTCTAAGTATGTAGAGGAAATATTGAAAATTTTTGGTATGGAGGATTCAAAACCTAATAGCACTCCTATGGTGACAAGACACAAGCTATCCAAAATTCATGATTCTACTAAAGTAAATCAAACATTGTACAGATCTATGATTGGCTAGTTGCAATATGTAGTACATAGCATACTTGACATTGCATTAGTTGTTGGGATTGTTGCAAGGTTTTCTGCAAATCCTAAGGAGAATCATTTAATTGCTATTAAAAGGATCATGAGATACTTGAAAGGAATAGAAGACTATGGTCTATACTACAAGAAGAATGATAAGTTTGAATTAAGAGCCTATACAAATGTTGATTAGGCTAGAAACATTGATGATAGAAAGTGTACAAGTGGTGGAACATTTTTCTTAGGAAAGAGATTGGTCACCTGGACTAGTATGAAATAAGATTTTATATCTCAATCTATTGTTGAAGCTAAATATGTGGTTGTTGCAGTAAATTGCACAAATGTGGTATGGATCAAACATATATTTAAAGGAATGAAGCAAGAAATTACTAAACCTGTGGTACTTTATTGTGATAATAAAAACTCTATAAACATATCAAAGAACCCTATGATCCACAAAAAGACAAAGCACATTGCCATAAAGTATCATTACTTTAGAGAGTTGGTTCAAAAAAAAGAAGTGAGAATGGAATATGTGAATAAAAAAAAACAAATAGCTAATATATTCACAAAAGCTTTACCTAAGGATGCCCATGAATATCTTAGATTTAAACTAGGGGTGATACCCCTATCCAAAGCTACTTAAGAAGTAAGAGTGGCGACCTGCATCAACTAAGTTGAATGTCATCTTTTGAAAAGAGGGAGATATATAGAGGGATATAAAGGAAAGAGGGAGAAATTCCTAACAAGAGAAGATATAAGTCAGAGGGTGAAGATAAATTGACGAAGATTGATAAATCTTACATTAACGTATACAGAGGGAGGACATATACTGATAGAGGGAGAATTTTCAAAGATATTAATTTTATTTTTTATATTGGTTTTCCATCAATGCCAAAGAGGGATATTATTGAAAAGAGATTGTTTGAAGTGTAGAACCTATCATGGAACAATCATTATTTTGTCAATGATCTCAAGCCTCCTACGTTCTAGTGAGACAATTTCTTTTTCGTCTGAATGCTATCATTGGGTTGACTGATGAAGAGGATTTGAAAAGAGAGGAAAACAAGAGAACCTATAGAAAGGTTGAGTTATTTAGTATATAAAAGGAGCAATAAGACCAAGTGAGACATTTATGATTTTATGTGTTGTTTATCTATGTAAGGCTAAAGTAAATGGTTAATTTAGCTAAGCCAAGTAGAAGTGTTTTCATAAAAAAGTGTATGTCAAGCCTAGCCAAGAAAATAGTGTGAGCCGAGAAAAAAGTTAGTATATGTCAAGCATCAATAAAATTCAATAAGTGTCAAGCATCAGGGAAATAACAGTAGTGATGAAGCTAAGAAGACATAGTTGGTGCCAAGCAACCCAGTGTTGGCCGAGCATCAGAAGACTATTATTACTAAGTGAATAGTGTAGATGTTGAGAGACAATAAAATGTGTTAGATCAACAATTTGATGAATCTAAGCCAACTAATTTGATTTCTTGAATTATGTGAATCATGTGGAAGATAAGTATGATGAGCTAGTGCTACATAATTCAAGATAAACTATTTTGAGATGAATTCAAGGAAGATTGTAGAAGTAGTTTTTAGAGGAACTAAAGTGGAAAAGTGGGTAGATTCATTGAATCTTACCTAACCCTAAAATGAATGATTATGGTTAAATGCCAAAAGATCTAAATTCTATATTTATAGAGATAGCATGCTAGAAGAAAAGGTTGTCATGCACAAGAACCTAATGAAGACAAGATTTCTAGGGTGTTGCTTCATTTTGTGGCTGAATAGAAGAGACTGCAATTAGCATACAAAGCAAGAAGGCTTACGAGGTTGAATGCTTGAAGGGTGAACAAGTTGTCAGAGATTAAGAGTATGAATGCCAAGCGGAATGGAGGACTGAACCAGAGACCTATAATCTGCAAGTGAGTTGTACTTTATTATTAGATTAAGTCCTATTGTTACTTTCTAACAACTGTATCAAAGTGGATAAATCTTTTGGATTAAGGTTAACCTAAAAGTCATTTGTAAATCCTTTAACCATGTGACATTCTAATGGAATGTTATAAAGTCCTCTAACAAGGCTCACTCCTAATAGGGTGATTGAAATCATTTAACCAGGTCATATTTAATAGTTTGTATTGTAACCTTTAACAAGTTTGGCCTTTAATAGGATATCACTTTAGAAGAGTGAAATTGGGTAGCATGTTGCTGGAGGTTTTTCTCAAATTGAGTTTTCATGTAAAATCCTTGTGTCGAATTGTGTGAATGAGTTTGTAGCATTTCATGTTTATATTTTGGCAAAGTTATTTAGACTTAGGATAGTGACCTACTAAGCTAAGGTATTGTATGATCTAATGGATGGATGCATGTTATGGTTTTATGGATATGAATCTGTTAAGCACTAAAAAAAATTATTTGTACATTTGGACCTACCATAACTAATTCACCCCCCACTCTCAGTTATTTGAAAAAATTCCAACATAATATGTTCCTCTTTTGTTTTTCTAAAAATCAAGATGTCATCTAAATAGACAACAAAAAACTTACCAATGAAATCTACGAACACCTTGTTCATCAGCCTCATGAATGTAGATGGAGCATTGGATAAACCAAATAACATCACAAGCCATTCATGCAAACCCTCATTAGTTTTGAAAGTTGTCTTCCATTCATCCCCTTTCATTTATGCTAATTTGATGATAGCCACTTTTCAAGTCTATATTGGCGAAGTGCTTGGCTTCTCCTAAATAATCCATTAGGTCTTAAATTCTAGGTATTGGAGACCTATACCTAATGGTGATCCTATTTATGGCTCTAGAATCTATATAAATCCTCCAAGTTCCCCCCCCTTTTGGGTACTAAAATAGTAGGGACTGTACATGGGCTAATGCTCTTCCTAATTAGGCGTTGGTTTAGCAGCTCCTGGATTTGTTTGGCAATTTCCTCATTTTTTTGAGGGGTCATCTTATAGGAAGATTTATTTGGAAGGGTAGCCCCTGGAATATATTATATTTGGTGGCTAGCAAGTCTTTTTGGAGGCAAGGTGAAAGGTAGGCCATCACCAACAATGGTATTATACTCCTTAAGTAATTTTTGCACTTCATGTGGTATTTCGGTCTTCTTTGCAGTATTTGCATCTTTGGGCTTTAGAACTAGTGCAAAACCAACTCCATCTCCTTCCTCTAGTATTTGAAAGAACTCCTTCTCACCAACCATAAGCACACTTGGCCCTAAGGTCTTCAACTCTCCTTCTTCTACCAAGGATCGAATGTTGAAATTTACTCCATCCTTCTTGAATAAATATAAATTTTTAGTCCCATCATGTATAGCCTAATTATCAAATTGTCATGGCCTTCCAAGTAGAAGGCGGCATGCATCCATGGGAAAAATGTCATGTAGTACTGTGTCCTTGTACCTTCATATAGTGAACTCTGCCTATTATTTTTCTCCAACAAGTATATGTCACCCCTTATTGAGCCATGTGACCTTGTATGAATTTGAGTGAGGAATTATTCTTAACTTCATCTTGCTGACTACCTCCTTGTTGATTATCTTATCAATTGAACTTGAATCAATGATAACTCTTCATACCTTTCCTATGATTTTACATCTGATCCTAAAAAGTTCTCTCCTCTAACTTGGTCCTTCTTTGATTGGTTCTTTTATCAATGTTCTCCTTATCATTAGATTCTCCCCTTCCTCTAATTCTAGGGGTACCTCAGAGTGCTTATTGTTACTACTAGATTCCTCTTGTACATAATTGACTCTTTTAGTGGCTCCTTGGGAAGTTGAAACATTTTTAGGAAACCTATAGGTATGATTTCCTAGCTCATGGAAATGATAACATTTCATGGTGGCAAAGTAAGAGCCTCTTTTGTGGTTGCTACTCCTTCCTCTCCAACTTATGTTAGAACCTCTGCCCCTATTGAAACCTCCTCTTCCTAAACTTCCTTCTTGCTATTCAGTTATTTTATTTTCTTCATGTGAGCTATAGTTTGATCCTCTTCCTCCATAGCTTCTACCTCTTCCATCTCTTGTCTTACCTCTTCCTCTAAAGTTTGAGTCTACCCTCTTTTAATTCTTATCTTCCACTTTCAAAGCAAGTTGGAAGCACTTATGGACTATTGTAGGAGTCCAAAAATTAATATCTTCTTGAATAATCCACTTGAAATCCCCTAGATACCTAGCTACCTTAATGGCTTCATCTTCTTGCACTATTGATGTCAAACACAACTTTTGGAATTCTTTAGTGTAGGTTGCTATATCCATGTCTTTCTACTTCAAACTTTTTCCTTTCTCATGAAGTTGAAACTCATAGTCTTCTAGTAGGTACTGCTCTTTCATTTTGGTTACCATAGCATTCCAATTTGTAATGGGATTCTTTCCCACTTTTTCCCTCCCTTCTTGGAGTTACTTCAAGCATGTTAGGGTTGATCCCCTTAACCTAAACATGGCTAGTTTAAATTTGTGTGCTTCACTCACTTCTTCACATTCAAAGTGATTCTCCATTCCTTCCACCCATTCCATCACCAATTGAGGGTCCATCATTCCACTAAATAAAGGAACTCCTTCTAGGGCCTTACCACCCAGGGATTTGATGGCTTTTAGGAATGGATTTTCATTTATTTGAGGATTAGGTTCAAGGATAATTTATTCTTCATCAACCTTTTCTTTACCCCTATTGTTGGTTTCACCTTCTTCCCCCTTCTTCTTAGTTGCCTCAGCAACTTCTTCCAACTTGGTCTTCATTGCTTCCAAAGCTTCCTCAAGGATCATTTTCTTCTCCTTTTTCTCCTTTATCTCTTTGGCCAATTTTGCATTGGTCAGCATACTAGAATCTCCAACTAATTCTGGATGTTGAAACATCTACCCACAAATCTCAAGCTACCCTCTCTAATACCACTCTGATGTAACACTAGGTTTAGCTACCTCCAAATCCTTACCTTTTAAGGATTCACTCAGGCTTGATACTAGCCTATTAGGGTTCCTTGATGCCCTAATCACTAGAGGACTTCCATCCTATCCTCTAATTACTCTCCATTCTAGTTACACCAATGGGTTAGGGTTCTTTCCTTACGTAGATGCTTCTTCACACCTCATTCCTAACCTTGCTCCTATGGTTTCTTGACCAAAACCTCCATCCACAAAGTGTTCTAACTTTCATAAATGGTCTTGGACTCCCCTTGAACGTTTGGACACCAATCCTACAAGTTAAACCCAATTTCCTTGTTCCTAGGTCAAAATTGCCCAAAACAAGGCTACTAGGATTAGCCCTCCAGACTAGGTTTTTGGACTTTATCTTTAAAAGGCTCCAAAGAAGGTTTTGTGGGTCTTAGCCCCCTGAAGTTTCTATACCCCAAAAAATAACATTCTAGCCTTTCAACATAGTAAGCATTGTCACATGAAATCTTGTCAGTGAGTTTGATAGAGCTTTTTCCTTTTGTCAAACATGGTGCATCATTACCAAATCTTACATTATTTCCTTCATAACAGTTTAATGTAATGAACTTACTTTTGTCTCCAATCATGCGATGCAAACATCCACTATCAATGATCCATCTATCATTTTTGTTCACACAAGTCAAAAGTGCAGTTGCCTCATCTTCATCAGATTTGTCCTTCATTTCAACATACACCACTTCATCATTATTTTCATCTGAATCATCCTTTCCTTCTTCTTCAGCAATGTAGCATGACTTTTTGCATTTGTCTTTGTAATCTCTACTATCATCTTCTCTTCTATTTTGTACTTATTGCCATCTCTGTAGTTCTTTTTCTGTGTACATCTTGTAGTAATATGACCAACTTCATTGCAATTGAAACAAATGATAGGTAATGTTGTCCTACATTTTGTCAGCACAAAATGTAGGTAACAGTATGAAACTTTTTCAAATTAGTTTTTCATTTCTCTAAGTTTATTTCATTATTTAATTGGTTAGTATTGATCAATTAATCAGTACCAATTGATACAATGAATCTTTTTATTGAAAGCCTTCGTCAAGTCTTTTTTGTTTTGCTTTTTGTTGAGCTTTTGCTTGATTTTTTAAACCTTCACAGTCTATTTTTTTCTTTTGAGTTTGCATTTTTTTTTTTTTAGTCTTTTGGTTTTGCTCATGTCATGCCTTTCATTTTCTCTTTCGATTCAATCTAACCTAGAGGTCAATCAGAGTTGTCAGTCAAGAGATATGGTCATTTTAGTACCTCAAAAGTGGACATTTTAGGTGCAACAGCACGAATTTAAAAAATAATGTTATATTTTCATTTTGACATTCACTTTTTGAAAATATAACATTTTACTTACTTTTTGTTATGTTTTGAAGTTATTTTTCATTTAAATTTATAACTTAAAGTGACTATAGTGCACTTTATGTTATAATTTTAAGTTGAGTTGCTTTTTAATTTTTTACTTAAAGTGACTATAGAACTATATAGTTACTTTTTAAATTTTTTATTTTTAAATTAAATACTTATATAAATGTCACTTTAATATAATGTTTATGTATTACATTGATTAATATAATGCATAAATGTTATTTTTGACCCATATTGTTGACATTTTTATAAAAATAAGTGAAATGCATAACTTAAAAGCCTAAAAATGGACATTTTATGTTCATGTGCATGTAAAAAATTATAAAAAGTGAAAACTTTTCATGCTAATGCATATAAAAACTCATTTTAAAGACCTTTTTCATGCCATTACATCAAATATTTGTAAAAGTGGACCTTTTTAATGCAATAACATGAAAAAGTTGAGTTTTCATGCTTGTGCATGAAAAATGTGAGATATGTTTATAAAATATGTAAGTGACTCCAAAAAGTGAGATTTTGGAGACTTGCACATTTTAAAATATGTAATGGGCTTCAAAAAGTGAGATTATGATCAAAGACATTTTAAAACATACATTGAACTCAAAAAAGTTTGATTTTGTCTTATTACATGTTTTAAAATATGTAATGAACATAAAAATGTCCTATTATGTGAAGAAAACATGTTCTTGCTCCAAAAATCTTCTATTTTGATCATAACTTTTAATTTTCTCCATGGATTTGGATGAAATCAGTTGCATTCAAAATGTTTTGGAGAGGTGATCATTTTTCCCTCATCAAAAATCAGTTTATTACCCCCAAAAATGTGTTCAAAACTCCCAAGCTATGGCACAATTTTGCAAAAAACTCCATAAATCTTCAAATTTGGAACATGTTTTTGTTTGGAATCAAATCGTTTTGACTTTATTTACTGATTTCATTACATTGTGATTATTATTTTGGTGTTAAAACACCAAATCGCTTTTGCTTAGAGAAACACGTTTTTTCTTAGAATGCCTGAAAAATTGAATTTTTAATCCACTTTTATGTGTTTTAAAGCAACTTTTTTGCATTTGGATCCATGTATATCCATTTGGGAAAGTCGTTTTTGCATTCACAAGTCAAAAATGACTCAAAAACATGTAGTTTTTTGCCACGTTTTTGCAAAAACGATCCAGATTTTTGAATAAAAAAGTTGTGTTTTTGTTCAAAAAATTCAAAAAATTGCATTTTCAACCCATACATTTGATCAAAAGGGATTGTTTTTGAGTTTTAAATACATGATATTATTTTTGGAGACTATTTATTTGGCACATTCAGTTAAAATCCGACCATTGAATGTCCATTACATGTAAGTGCGAAAAAAGTCAAAAGGTTGTTTGAAAATTTGAATTTAAGGAAGAATTGGTCCTAAGACTATAAAACTTTCTATTTTAGCTCTTTCTTCTTCATTTTTGGCACTTAACTTTTATGTAAGTGGACCTCTTCTTTCATGCATTTTAATTCATGTTTATCTTTGCTGATTTTATGCATGAAAACGTTGAATGGATGCCATTTGTAAGAATCTTTGCCTTAGAATGTGCATTTTGCCTTTAAAAAGGATGAAAACTTTCATTTTCACACTTTTGGAATTTCTCCAAACTCCAATTTTGAATTTGCATGTTGAAGTGGTTTCCTTGTTGACATGTTTGAATATTTTTTCAAAAGCATGTGTTTATTTTGTGTTTGTTTTTATGTTTTGCTTGTTTGCATTTCGATTTTTTTTCCATTTGGAAGAAATTGCAAGTTCTTTCCCAAGAACTTGAGCACGTTTCACTTCACTCTAGTTTCTATTTCCATGTCACAACACTTCATTTCTCACTCAATGAAATGTGATTACATGTTTTTCATCCCATTCACCATCCGCATATGCATGTAATCTCATTTTTCACTTCTATTTTCACCCACCTCACCTTTCATTTCCATTCGCACGACACGATTACGTGAAATATTTTACATGTAATTGCATCTAAAAGGTCCAATTTTGACTAAAAGTCACTTTTTTAAAAGTTAAAAAGATGTCATTTTCTCCTCTCCATATGCATTCACACCTCCATGAGTAAATACATGTTTCTATATCTTTTCATGCTTTCCATCTTAGCCTTTATCTGCATATGCATGTAGAGTGTATCTTTCACTCGCACTTGTATCTCATTTCACCCTCCACCTTCCATTACATGTTGTATTTACATGTAATTCATTTTTCATGCAGTGACATCTTGAAAATTGGCAATCTCCATTTATACGCATTCCCATGCGCTAAGCATTTTACTTCAAAAAAAAAAAGAGAGAGAGTTAAAGGTGTTGATGGAAAATTGTTTCGAGTGTACATCTGAACATCGTCAAGAAGGTTTTCAAAGTGTCAAAGAGTTCAATTTGTGCTGATCTAGAAAGGAGAATTCACGACAACTTGAGCGAGAAAAGATGGATTGCATCAAGTTTCCACATGATAATAGACAATTCATGAAAGAGAGCTAGAGGTTATCAAAAGATGCAACACTATGGTTATCAATGTTAATGCAACAGTACAAGGTATAGGAACTCCCAATCCTATTATCATCTGGGATTGCATCGTCAAGTACAAGGCCTTTCAGAATTGTTCTTTTCTCTTTCGTATTCCTTCTTTTTCTTTCATGTTTGTAGTTGGAGAAGATGCATTACATGAAAAAGTGTAATTACTTGTAATGCGAGTTACATGTGTATGTAAAAGATGTAATGCGAGTTGCATGTGCAGTTGCATGTAATCCTTTAGTTTTTTTAGTTAAACTTGGTCAAAGTTGGTTGAGTTGCTCCCACTTTTTCCTCCCCCTTTTTTTCAACTTCTTTGCCTATATAAAGGAGTGCCCCCCTCATTGTAAAATCATCATAATCTTTATGCAAAAGAGCTCTAGAGAAATTGTGCCAATAGAACTTTGTTTGTGTGAGCATTATTTTGAGAAAAAGTGTGTAATTCCCCGCCAAGGGATCCAAAGAATTTCACTAAGTTTGCCAAACAATTTTTTTTTTTAAACATGAAAGTAAAACCATACACAACACTTGCGGAAGCAATAGTAACATCCAACTTAACATAACAGATTACATTCTTTAAAGATCCCTTAACGTTGAATTACTTCTAATCATAATTTATTCATCTAACATTACATCCTTAACAATGAAATAACAAGGATACATCCAATGTTCTTAAACCATATTCAAGTGTCATTTTAGTATCTACATTTTAGATTGCTCAATCATCCACTGTACATGTTACAAGGTATGAAAAGCTTAAAAGAATAAACATCTGTACAAATAAAGTACAACATCATCCAATATTAATCCATGATGCAATAACACAATGAAACCATAAACCATACATCACAAATATAAATAACTAAGTGCACGGTTCCTCCCAACCGTTAATAGCATCATTAGACCATCGTGGATCCTAGCCATCCCTCCGTGTGTAACATTCCAAAGCACCGAAGAGATCATCGGCTATAAACATAGTAGGAATGTCACTCCTAAAACATCCTACTAACATGCAAAGTAAAGCATAAGATAACATCATCTAACATATGCAAATCATTATTATAAGAAACATACCAGTAAACACATCTATCATAAGGTATATCATCTACCATAATGCTCCAAGAACATAATGAAGATAAATACCAACCAAGAAATACTCCAGCCACGGTGTCTCTGACGGATCTCAAATGATAAGAGTGATAAAACACTACCACCCGACCGCGTGGTACCTAAATGGTCCACTCCCACCGTGTTGAGGAGATAATCTCAAGTCCCAAACAGGATATCAAAACCACAAAGCATAAATCTCTTAAAGTCCAGGAGTCCTAAAAGTATACTACTCAAGGTTCCATCACACAAAATCGACATCTAATTCCCAGAGGCACACAATGACATGTAGGAAACCTACTCTGCAAGTAGGAAAGTGTCATCGCATTTATCTCGTACAAGTTACCCTGGCAGTTAGCTAAACTCCACGGGTCCATACAAATCTCATGCGGCCACTAGTATCCTCTCATACTGACGAGGCATACTATGGAATGCAAGTTCGCAACCATGCATCTCACTACTCCCATCCTAGCCTGTACAAGCGCTTAAGGCATGGGTGAGAACATCCAAAACAATTATCTTTTTAGGTTCATTTAATCCCCATTTAGTGTGTAAATGTTATCACTTATTAACCAAACTTACAATGAGTTACCCTGGCAGCCACTTAGGGCCTCGGCCCCATTGCAAGCCACTTCCCGACACTACAAGTAGATTACCTACCCTAATGCTCATGGAATCATAAATCACCACAGTCCTGTACAAGCGACTGTGAAGAAAACCCAAAATATAATCCATAAAAAGAATCATCAAATAACCACAATATAAGCATCAAATATCCATATTAAGAATTATCAAATCTCCAAAATAAGAATCATCAAAATCTCCATGATAAAATCATCAAATATGCATAAAAGCATCAAATCTCCATGAGCAATATCCATAGAAAATCATGACCACAACAGTTCTCTATTGGCAACTGAAGGAATCACTGATAATCATAAGTATCCATTGGTTCTCAATAACCAAAATAAATCATCACATCCATTGGTTCTCAACAAGCAACCAAGAATATCTCAAAATCATGCTGATCAAATATCTCATAATCATACTGATCAAAGACTCCAAAATGGTTGAATCAAACATGTCACATCATGACATCATCAAGAATAAATCCACATCATAGTCCCATCATGGCGACTAGAAAATAATCCAAGTATAACTGATCGATGACTCAAAAATGATTAGCTCAGGTGTCTCAAACACATACATTTCAGCTTCACACATGAAGACTGATGAACAAATACAAACATTTCATAGAGCATACAATCACATAACCATGGTTGGGCTTATAAAGATCGAGACCAAAAAGATCAACATGCCAACACATCTCATAACCCCCGAGCCTCTGGTAACAACCTAGGACTGGTCAACACTAGTTAACCCAAAACCCAAAACAAGAAGCATATAGAATACATGATGCAGACAATTGTTTTGGTTTTGCTATAATCTCATAGTTGAATAATGTGTGGAGTTTCATTTTCCATTTTCATGTGTAGAAGTTTCAGTTTTCCATTTTCAAGTATACTCAAGTGTCTAAGTTTCATCATTTGACCTACAAGTCAACCCATTTGTTCCCCGATAGCATTATCCTTCCATTATTAAGAATTACATTCTAAGAATAACTTAAGGATAAATATTTACTCATTAAATCATTTGCTTTATTTGCTAAGATCCAAGTTACTAATTAAATATATCTTCCTTTCATAATCCAAGAATCATTATTCTTTTATAAAAGAACCAATTATCAATCCTCGAATAAGAAGATTAAAATAATCAATTTAATTAATCAATTCTCATAAGTGCACAATCCATGACCTATCAACATTCTAGTAGTCCTCAATTAGAAACTTAATTGAGTGTTACTAAAGTTTGAGTCTTTCAATTTAATCGTTATCATCGTTGACAACCATATAATATCTAAGGTCATAATTCAAGTCATAAGAATAAGACCTATCAACTTGATATCAATACTTTTACAATCTTGTTAAAAGAATTATATCAATTAAATCTCCATTACTTAACTTAATTATTAATTAAATCCAATTAGCTCTAGTTATCTGATTTAATTAATAATTTCATAACCAAACTATCAACCCAATGAGTATTAGTTGACTAACAATAGTTTGTACGTAAAAAGTCATCTACAATCCAATACACAAATATTAACACTTTAATAACAAGTTACTTTGGAAATTTTATCCATAATGACTACATTCATCTTTCTTAACGATTTTGTATTAATGATAATCATTTCCTAGTTAAATCTCTATTTAATTATATTGACAACTCATTAATTAATTTGTAATCCAAATCCAAAACTAATGTCTTTACAAGACTTCAATCATTAAATAATCTCCACTAGATTAACTCTAATCGAATTTATTGATAGCTATATAATCTATTTATTATTTATTAATAGTTTATTAGACCGAACAACATTAAGAAATAATAAACTCATCGCAACTAATAATATGACTCCATGTCAATTAAACCTTAATCCATTATCATTAGAATCTCATCGTTTAAAAAAATGTAATATAAAATTACCATTTCTTATTTACTTAATGTATATATTAATATACATTAAATATTTAATATTAAAAAGTCAACCTTTAGACTCAATACTCTAATCACTCAATATTCAAATCAATAATTCAGTATCTCTTAATAATAATTCACGAATTATTATTAATCGATTATCATTTATCATTTTCAACGAGTTGATTAAGGACCCCAACAAACCTTAATAAATAAACTAATCACAACTATGAATAGTCGATCTAGAGAATCTTTACATAAACTTCATTAGTTAATATTTGACTAACCCTTAACACCATTAAGGTATATCAATAGGCTATTTAATAAATCAAACGTGTTAACCAATAACATAATGATTCAATCTTAATCCAATAATATAAATTATCATCTCACAATTATTTAATATATATTAAATAGTATTTAATATACATTAAATAAGATCAATATTAAAGTCAACCATTTTACTAATCCTTTAAGACTTAAATTAATAATTTAAATGAATTTAAATGTCTTTTTCGACTAGCGATAATTGAGAAATTATCATCTAACATATATATAAATAACATATGTTTAAATCTATATATATATATATATATATATATATATATATATATATATATATATATATATATATATATATATATATATATATATATATATGCTATAATTATAAATAAATCACATATAAATATATCAAATACCCATATATAAATATACATATATATACATATATATATATTTATACATACCATATAATAATCAATATATAAAAATTGTTAATATAAAGTCGAATTATAAAATTTGAATCACATAGCAAAGTAAGTAATTTTGTCTAAAGTGATATACATATCACTGCGGCTTTATATTAAATACCACATGCACAACGCTGTCGCGAGTGTCCTTCAGCGACAATCTGTCGCGATGTACCTTCGACGTCAACCCGTCGCGGGTACTCTGCTCACGCAGGTACCCTGCGACCACTGCATCAAGGCAGTACTACGTCGCGGGTACACTGCATAGCAGGTACCCTGCGACATGTGATCGCAGCCACCATTTTTGCACGGCGGGGTACGGGGAAAAGTATAACCCGCCCCCCCTATACTTAATAAAAACAATTTGTATAATATTTTTATGCGATTCGGATTTAATAATAAGGTTTCTCATTACAAATATATACATATATGTATATATGTATATATATGTATATACATATATGTATGTATCTATATGTATATATATATATATATATATATATTTATATATATATATATATATATACAAAATTTGTTATCAACCATCACTATATTTTAAAATACAGATATATGTATTTATTTATATGCGAATTTACAAGAGAAAATGCATACTTAGATTTAAAGGAATTTTCTAAATAAGTATTTTTCCTTTGAAATAATTATTTTCTAAACATATCCATTAATCCATCTAATGGGTTTAACTATAAATTTGAAATCACTTTCTCAATTTAATTCTAATTCGAACCCAAACCCGTTTAGATCTAATGTCTCTTAACTAGATCTAGGGTTTTCTAATGTTTTCTACTCAACCAATAACATATCTAGATTTCAATTCCAAATTTCAAATTCATTCATGGAATATAATCTGACACATATAACAACATGATGAAGACAGGAAGAGAAATGGTGCAAAGAGAATAAGCGAATATCACGAGTGCACCTGGACACTGATGCTAATTTTGCCATGCCTCAGAAGTCCATAGAAAATCCCTTTCTTCTCCATCATCCACAATTCCTTCAAGATCCAATCCAATCGAATCCTCCAAGTGACTAGATGTGCTAGAAGGAGCATAGAAGCATATAGAAAATATATGAGCATATGAAGAAGAATATGAGCTTGTAGCTTGTAGCTTCCATTAAGCTTCTACTTCCGCTTGTCCAAACACACAAAAAGAGCCTCTATTTAAAGGCCTCTAAGATGCATCTAGAGTGTCTCTAGAGACAACTAGAAGATAAGTATGACAACCAAGCATGAGCCTTCTCCAACCTTCTAGATAAGACTTAAGGTTGTAGACACCATGTGCTCAAATAAAATGCTAACTTCTAAGTATAGACAACTTGTGCATTCTTAGAGTGCAAACTCCAGTGTTATCTACATGACAACTCTCGAGAATTTGCCAACTCCTATGTGAGCAAATATTAAAATAACACACATTAATTAATATAATAATTAATTTACTCTTCCCAATTTTATTTATTTATTTATTAAATCTCATGCACTAACTTTAATAATTCCACTTTTCAATCTTAATATATTTATATTTTAATCACATGAGATTTAGAATCTTTTATTAATTTAAAATATATTTTTCACTTTTAAATTTCATTTTCCAAAACTTAATTGGTAAAATATTTATTAGCTTTAATAATAATATTATTTAGACATTTTTTTAAAAATGAGCTCCAAATATATTATTATTAAAATAAAAATTGCCACATTCCAAATTTAATATTATAACTTTTATCTTCAAATTTAATTATTTTATTTAATTAATTTCTCAATTAATTAAATAAAATAAATATTAAAATACCATATTAATTTTCCATTAAATTAAACCATTAATTAAATCTTTTAATTAGGCTTAATTAATAGAAAATAAACCAAAGACTCACAAGGTAAAAATATGAAAATCCATCATAGCCAAAATACATACAAAATCAAACCAAGGGTTTAAATCACGAATTACGTTATCCAACGTATTCGGAGGGTACTCAACTCAGATACTTGTCCTAATTTTCCAATTAGAACAAATGGCTTAAGGGGTTGGGATTTGGACTTGAGAATTTATCTCCCCTCTCTTATCATTGAGATAGTGTGATAGGGTACGCTCATCCTGGAAATTCAAGGAAGTCGATACCCGGTACCTGCAACCTGCATAAAAACCATGCATGTACAAGCACAATATATACTAAACTAAATAGGCAATGGAAGGAAGTGGTGCATCGTGTAGATCCCGACTAGCAGGTGACTATGACTCCCTTCCTTAACCACATCAGACATGCCATACAAAAGCAAACACGCAAAGCAAACACACACACCATACACATGCAAGTATGGAGTAAGTATCCATGATAAAACACATATGATAATAAATCATCTTACTAATCATCATTAATAACTGAAAGAAATGTAATAATCACCATCAATAATTGTGAACACTAAAAATAATCATCATACATACATGAAATGTAGAGTCTAAGTAATCTCATCACATATCAACTGAATCCATAGCACAATATCTGATAGTCTCATAATAATGTAACTAACCATCAACATGAAACTAGCTCTAAAAAGAGTTCAGCAATGTTAACAAAATGCGAACTAGGGGCAGGCACTACAAAGTGAATACAAAGGCGCATTTGAGACTTAACTTTTATTAAGAGAAATTGTCACTTGTATGAATTATAATCCTTCTCTATTATTCATTCAAGTTATCTTTGATTCTTATTATCTTTTGTAATTGATATTGTATCCTTTGTGATTGATAGAAAAGAGTTAAGAAACAATTGAATCTCGAACTTTGACTAGGAACAATTGTGAAAATCCATAGCTATTAGCTTTGTCTATAGCTTGGGTGTTCATCTTAATTTGCAAAATAGTTAGATTGTTGTTACTTTAAGGAGTCTTTGTGCCCTAATTATAAAGATTTTACCACATAGAAGTATAACAGGCTTAGAGCCAAACTGGTACATTTTGGCTAGCCTTTGAGTTAGTTAAAATTTATCGGTATCACTATTTCTAACTAGTGATAGAAGTGTAATTAGAGATTCACTTTGCCCATTATTCACCTTACAAATAAGTGGATCCTTTCTTGAAAGTTAAGAAGAAAGGATAATAGTAACACCTAGTTTATAAATCTCTCAATTTCTTGCTTACCGTGAGTTGATTCAAGGAACAGTGAGAAGGGGGAGCCTTCCCTTTAAGGTAGGAGAGACTCTGTCTCGCACGTTGTGGCTAATCATCCTATTTTGCAAATGAATTTTTACCCAAAACTGTCAATTGCAAAATATCCAGCCAACAAGTAACTTACCTTTGAACTTGTCTTTTCCTCTATGAAATCTTCTTTCTAGTAGTACTTCCAATTGTTCAACATCTTCTTCATCTGTATCACTTTCACTTGATGCATACTTTATCTTTCTTTTCTTCTTCTTCTGCCTCACCTCATTAGAATCCTTCTATAACGACTTAGCTTTGAAAGAGGACTCAAGACTCTCTGATTTGTAGTTGAAAAAATTAGATAGCTCAAAAGCAGTGAGTCTACCTTCTAAACCTTCAAGGGTTAGATCATTTCTTGGAATACATCTCAGTTCTTGAATTCCAAAAACTCTAATAGCATAAATAAGTAGTAATGTCCTCAAGACTTTACTTAACACAGTATCATCATCTTTTTAACCAGTAGCACCTTTTATTGCACTAGCAACTTCTTTTATCCTAGTAACATACTGAGCAATATTCTCACCTTCTTCCGTTCTCATGTCATCAACCTTGCCTCTGAGACTTTCAAATTTGGCTCTTTGTACATTCTTGTCTCCTCCATAGATAGTGGTTATGGCATCCAACATTTTCTTTGTAGTATCACAACCTTTGAGATCATCAAATTTGGCATAGCTTTGGGCAGAGGCAATCTCCAACATCGCCTGATTGTGTTCTTTATTTTTCTTCATATCTTCAATAGTTAGGGCTCCTACTAGATTGACATGTTCCACTTCAATGGTAGTTTGCGCATGATCTCCAAGACCTCCAAGGTGTAGCTTCATCAAACTTTTCCATGCAAGAAAGTTATCTCTATTAAGCTTGGGAACATCTCTTTTCGACATCTTAATCTTTGTGCTTCTAGTACCTTCAAACAAGTCCTATTAAGTAGATGGCTCTGATACCAATTGTTAGAATTCTTTAGAATAATTGAGAGGTGGGTAAATCAATTATCCAAAGTCTAGATGTATAAATAAAACTTTTCTCAGCTTAGTGAACCCATAAAACACTTATATTTATGCATACATCCAAATGAATATGCAATCACTTAAAACTTTTACGTTACTATCAAATCTATTTGCATAAATGTAAAGCATGCAACATAATAGATTCATCAACACCCATAACACAATGATTTACATGGAAACCCAATTTGGAAAAAATCACTAGTAACATGCTACTCCTTTTTCACTCTTCTGAAGTGATGCCCTATGAAAGGCCGACCCTTTAAAGGTTACAATACACATTGTTATATGTGACCCTATTAAAGGATTTCAATGACCCTGTTAGAAGTAAGCCTTGTTAGAGGACTTTAGGCCATTCACTTGGAATTCCACCCAGTTAAATGATTTACTAATGACTGTTAGGTCAACATTAATCCAAAGGATTTACCCTAAACTGATACAATTATTAGAGAGTAATAGTAGAGTTTTGATCTGATACAACTTGCAACTTCTCTTGTAGATTACAAATCTTTGTTCAATCTTCCATTAGGCTTGGCCTTCATTCTTTGCAATTTTGATAGCTTGTTTACCCTTCAAGCATATATTTGCTTAAGCTTTCTTGCTAAACATGTCATTGCAGAGTCTTCTCTTGTGTCACTTGATGAAGAAAAATCCTTTGACCTCTTGTTTCCCTTAGGTTCTCGCACATAACAACCTTTCTTCATGACCAAACATTCCTATAAATAGAAAATTAGATATTTTGCCACTCATTTTCCACCATCCAAATTAGGGTTTTCATGAGGTTGGTAGGATACAATGTATCTACCCCATATTCTATATATATTCTAGAAACTTTCTCTAGAATTCACTTTGAATTCACATCAAAATAGTTTACCTAGAATTTTGTGCCACCAGCTCATCATCCTTATCTTCCACCTGGTTCATAAAATCTAAGAAAACAAACTTGTCAACTCAGATTAATCAAATCCATGATCTTTAAAATAATGCAGTAGCTCAAAATTATCAATTTTTTGATGCTCGACACCCATGTTACTCAACATCCTCTATGAAATCAAACGACATCAACTAAAGTTTACTGGTGCTCAACACCAACTAAAATTTTCTTAAAATTAATTGTCTTGCTCGGCATCCACTATAATTTTCTTCTACTCGGCTCTAACTGACTTTCTCCTTGGGTTACACTAACTTTTCTCAACACCTACTATCCACTTGATCAAGCTTGGCAAAAAAACTTTGTTTAACTTTTTCTTCCAAACTTTCTTAGTGTAGCCAACATTTATAACCTAAAGTAGATTATCAATGTATCATGTTACCACTGTCTTAAATTATCCTTGTACTTCATTACATAAATATAACTCAACCTTTCCTCTAGGTATTTTTATTCCATATTTTGATCAAATCCTCTTCATCAATCAACTAAGTGATAGTACTTGAATCTGTAAATAATGGTCTTACCAACAAATAGCAAGTTTGACATCAATGAAAAAATAATGATTGAAACACATAATAATCTCCTTTATAACAATCTTTCTTAGTCAATGATCTTTTCAATTAGATTTTGACACAATCCATTCTCATTTTCTTTCAAATATAAATTACTATCTAGTGTACCTTTAACAAATCCCAACATTTCCAAATACTTGTCTAAGCTTGAATAGAAGGTTCTAGGTGCTTACTTTAGGACATACAATTATTTCTTCAATCTATATAACATATATTTTTCTTTTGTAAAAGGAAATCCTTCAAGATGCTGAATGTAAACTTCTTCTTCAAGTTCTCCATTTAGAAATGTTAACTTTACATCCATCTAATACACTTTAAACTTCTTACTTATTGTATAAGCCAAGCACATCTTTATTGCTTCAATTCTACCAACAAAGGAAAATGTCTCTTCATAATCTATACCTTCTTCTTGTTAAAATCCTTTTTATACCAATCCTTCTTTTTTTCTTACAATCTCACCTTCTTCATTCATCTTGTTTCTAAAAATCTAGTTAGTTCCTATGAAACTCTTGCCTTTAGTGTTTGAAATAGGGAATACTAGGGAGGGGGGGTAGTATTCTACAAAATTTTGTCACCAACTAGATATTATTTATTACTTTGAACCATCCATAAAAAAGTAAACAAGTAATGTTGAACAATAAAAGTAACTATGCATAGAGAGAACTCATAACACCATATTTTGTTAACTAGGGAAAACTTTGGTGGAGATGATACCCACAAGATGATGTACTAATATAAATGTTCCTTGTTAGATAATATACCCTGTTAGGAGTCTATAAACTCAATCAATACATAACAGTCCCTATTAAGAGACTTTGAAACCTTGTTAGGAGTTTCCAACCCGGTTAGGAGTTATGGACCAATGTGTGCAAGAAGAGCTCACTGCCCAAACATGCACTTTCAATTACAAGAAGAGCTCACTTCCAAAAAAAGTAATTAAAGTTCTTAGCATATAGAAGTATGGATGTTGTACCTTCTTTTAGCTAATCTCTAACCTTAGCTTGATCTTGGATCACAAAATCAAGTTATCAAAATTTGATTTTGCATATGATATAAAACTTTGCATTCACAACTTTTGCATGTTACTTACAAATCACTTCTCAATAATCTTTCAAGATGTCTTTGCATAAATATCATGCCTTTTCACAAATTTTTGCTAGGTTAGCTAAGACCAAAATGTACTTTTCCAACTTAGAGTAAACATCTACGATGTTACCCCTAATTGGTCAAGTAATTATTTTGTAAACAAAATAATTTCTTTACCTTCCATTTTGATGTTCTATACATCTTAGATATATCTTTTTTGTACTATTTGTACTAATGTCTGAGATAATACACAACATCAACAACATGTATATTGTTCTCATATATCTTCTATTATTCTAACATTAATTTTGTAAGCAGAAAAAAGCTTGTATAAAAAGGCTTAGGGTTAGGGATTTCATTAGGTATGGTGATATTGTATCTTCTTGTGACGGTATTGAGTTGTAAGAGATTACAGATTGTAATCAGGTTGTAATCATTAGATAATAATAATATTGGAGTTGTTGTTGGTGGATGTAGCCTAGGGATTGGGTGAACCATGTTAAATCTTAGTGTCTTGTGTTCTCTTCTATGTGATCTACTATTTTTTAGTATTGGATATATTATATCCGAGTTTAAACCTAACAAGTGGTATCAGAGCTAGATAGTCATCATTTTTTTATAGCCAGACCGTCATCATTTTTTATTTTTTTTAGCGATCCTCTGTAAGAAAGTCTCACAGTTGAGTGGGAGTGATGGCAGACGAGGGTAAGCTGAGGATTGACAAGTTTAATGGGTAGAACTTTCAGTTATGAAATATGTTTCCTTGTGCTTTAGAATCTGTTGATACAATAAAGGAAAATGAAAAGTGGAAAAGGGAGTTGGACGAGTTATTTAATGAAAGAATAATAAACATCATGAATGAGACTAGCCATTGGTTCTAGGCAAAGACAAATGAAGAGCTAGTAAAAATACAGTTATTTTATACTGCTATGAGAAAATAATTTGATGATTTAGAAGAAAGTGCAAATTCTTTAATAAAGATACAAAGAGAAGCTCTAAGTTTTGATTGGCCAGATGATGATGCTTTTAATAAATGGAAAAATTAGTTTATAGAACAGATGTCAGGAGACGATGAGGAGGAAGATGCAAAAGTAACAGTTACCCTCGTAGTTAGTAATGAAGACATGGAAGATCCCTAGGTTAAAGTAAGTTTGCAGGTAACTGAAGATGATACATCACTTTCAGACCTCATGGCTATGTACTCCAAGGATGAAGAATGATTGTAAAATCAAATCATATTTTCTTGTCTCAACAACTGAGAAGCATAACAAAAAGGGACCCACCAAGAATTGTTTGATGTAATAAGCCTTTCTGTTATTTTGTTCTTGTCTTTTTGACAGAAGTGTATGTAAGTACCTTTTTAAAAGGACACCTATCATTTGTCTTTAGCCTGAAGCTTGTTGCATCTCACACTATTTAAGTGAGATCCCAAGGCTAAAGAATGGTCTAAATTCTATTTCTTCTAAGTATTATGCTTAGTTTGTTTTTGGTCCAAATTTTGAAAGAAAGTTTGTAATGAATTTTTCTGTCAATTCTCTGAGAATACATGAATATAGAATAAGTTGTGTTTCTTTCTGAAGGCCATTCTGAGTCTATTGTAAAGGATATACCATTTTCAAAGGAAATGAATACAAATTATGAACTGTCCCCATATCAATTCTTTCTGAATTTTGTCTCCTTTTAAATACTTAGCTACCTTGATGTTGTATGAGTAAAAGCTTGTGCAATTGAATGCAATCTAGTTAGGTTGTATGTCCATTTATCATTGTTGTTAATTCAATGGATTAAATAAAGGCTTTGATGATTGTGATGAGATTTCTTAAGTATTGAAAAGGATTTTGAATGATAGATTCTGATAAGAATTGCTGATAGAATTTGTTGTAAAGCAACAAATTAGATCTAAGATTTTTCTATAGACTCTGAACCCCAATGGATTAGGCACTGATCAAGTTATTTCAGCTGAAGGAGAAATATATTATAAATGGTTATTCAAATGCATCATCAAATCAAATTTTACTTTTATTTCTTGTAGATCTTCAAAGTTGGTCAGCACTTGTCTGCATGGAATGTTTTAGCTTCAGTTAGCCATTGTTGTTAAAAACATCTGCAGATCTATAGAAGAATTCTTGGCCATATCTATTTATGGGATGTTTTTACCAAGTTAGTAAGAATTATGTATATGTTTGAGGATCTTGAAATGAGAATCAGAATGAAACTAAGAATAATCCTCATACAGTTGTTCCAGTTTTGAACCATCCTTGGGTACACCCACCCTAGTTTTACAGAGCCAAAAGAGTAGAAAACCATCTGTGGTTTTGTTGAAGTTGGGTCCAAATACCTTACATATGCAATTGTTAACAAGAATAGGCTAGTCTTTAGGTTGTGTATGTACTTTTATCTTGGTATTAAGCATTTTTTCGCTTAGTAGTTTTTTGTGCATTTTAAAACACCAACAGGTGGATCTATTGTAGCTCATTTAAATGAGTTTAATACTATTACTAGTCAGTTATCTTCTGTGGGTATCAATTTTGATGAAGAAATTAAAGCTCTCTTATTTTTTGTTCTTTTCCTAAAAGCTGGAATGGCTTGGTAATAGCTTTGAGTAATTATGTTCCTAGATCTAGTACCCTAAAAGATGAAGATGTGATTGATGTTATTTTGAGTGAGGAAACTCATAGGAAATCCTCAGGTGGATCTACATTAGGAAGTGCTTTGAATGCATAAAACAGAGGCAAAATGACTGAAAGAGGAAATAATTTCAAAAATCATGAAAAATCAAGAGGAAAGTCAAAGAGGAGGAGGTCTCAATCACGTGGACCAAATGACTGCTAGTACTGTGGGAAATTAGGGTATAAAAAGAAAGATTGTTGGACTCGAAAGAACAATGAAGGAGATAAACTAAATGAAGACAAGTAGGTAAATGTTGTAAGTAACAAATCTAAAGAGGATTCTTTGCTTCTCTCTTTAGAAAGTGTTGATGATTCATGGATTTTAGATTATGGTGCTTCATTTCATGCTACACCTCATAGAGGTTATTTCATTGATTATGTCCAAGAGGATTTTGGGCTTGTTCATTTGGGGGATAATGAACCCTATCAAATTGTTGGAAAGGAAAAAGTTAAGATTAAGTTGCAAAATGGGAATCATTGCCTACTACATGAGGTAAGACATGTTCTAAGGCTGAGTAGGAATTTAATTTCAGCAAGGCAACTTGGTGATGAGAGTTGTGTAGTTAAATTTAATGATAAAAATTGGAAGGTTTCAAAAGGTTCCCTTGTAGTAATAAAAGGTGTAAAATTAGGCACCTTATATCTTTGTATAGGTCATATTATTCCTTCTACTTTAATTGTTTCAAAGAAAAATGAATGTTCAAGAACAATTGTCGCAGTTGAGCAGGGAGAACAGATAATTGTTATAGATTCTGATACAGTGCTATGGCACTACAAACTTGGGCACATGAGTGAGAAAGGTATGAAAGTACTTCATTCAAATAAAGTTTTACTAGGTCTAAAATATGGTAATATAGATTTCTATGAAAGTTGTGTGTCTGAAAAACTAAAGAGAGTGAGTTTTGTGAAGATTGGGAAGGACAATAAAAGTGAGAAATTAGAGCTTGTGCATACAGATGTATGGTGAGTAGCTCAAATGTCTTTTCTCAGTGGCTCTCATTATTATATTACATTTATTGATGATTCAACTAGAAAATTATGGATTTATTTCCTTAGACTAAAATCTAATGTATTTCAAACTTTCAAGAAATGGAAATGCTTGGTTGAAAATGAGACTGGAAAGAAATTAAAATGTCTCAGATCTAGTAATAGTAGTGAGTATTGCAGTCATGTATTTAAAGATTATTGCTGCACTAATGGTATTCGTAAATAGAAAACTATTCCAAGGACTCCACAGGAAAATGGAGTGGCTGAGTACATGAACATGACTATAATGTAGTGTGCAAGGAGCATGAGGTTGCATGTTGGGTTGCCTTTACACATGTGGGTATAGGCTGTCAATATCACTATATATTTGATTAATAGAGGTCCCTCTACTACTTTGGGTTGTGGTATCCCAAAAGAAGCATGGGCTGGTAAGAAGGTGATTTATTCTTTCCTCAAAACTTTTAGTTGTGAAGTATTTGCTCATATAGATTTTGAAAATAGAACCAAGATGGAAGCTAAGTCAAAGAAATGTGTATTTTTTGGATATGGCATTAATAAATTTGGTTATAGGCTTTGGGATTTTAAAAATCATAAAATTGTAAGAAGTAGGGATGTCATTCAATGAGAAAGTGTTGTACAAAGATCTATTGTAGCAACATGAGAAGAAATAAAATGATTATGTATTGTTGGGCGATACTCTAAAAGCTGATGTTCCAGCAATTCCTCATGATGTGCAATAATCACAACAACAAATACCACACACCCCAATTAATGTTAGATGATCAACAAGGATCAGTATACTTCGAGAAAGATTTTCTCTTTCCTTGTGTTCTATTTTACTTACTCATGTTGGTGAACCTACATGCTATGATGAAGTTGTGCAGGTGGATACAAAGATTCAGTGAGAGTCTGCAATGAAAGAAGAAATGGACTCTTTGCTAAAAAATAAGGCATGGGATTTATGCAAGTTTCCTGCAGGTAAAAAGGCTTTACAGAATAAATAAGTTTACAAGTTGAAAGAAGAGGATGGAGGTAAGAAATGATTTAAATTCTGGTTAGTTGTAAAAGAATTTGCATAGAAAAAAGGCATTGATTTTGATGAGATATTTTCTCTTCTTGTTAAAATGACTTCTATCCATACTATTTTAAGTATTGTGGCTACTAAAGATTTACATTTGGAGCAGCGTGATGTTAAAACAACCTTTCTTCATGGTGATTTTGGTGAAGAGATATATATGGCTCAACCACAGGGTTTTGAGGTAAAAGGTAAGGAGAACTTAGTGTGCAGATTGAAGAAAAGTTTATATGGCTTGAAGCAAGCACCTTGACAATGGTATCTAAAATTTGATAGGTTTATGCATGAGCATGGATATAATAGGTTTCATTTAGATCATTGTGTTTATTTTAAGAGGTTGGATGATGATAGCTACATTATTTTATGTTTATATGTTGATGATATGATTGTAGTTGGGCTTAACATGGATCACATTAAGAGGTTGAAATGCCAATTAGCACATCCATTTTCTATGAAGGATTTGGGGTAGGAAAAAAAATCCTTAGTATAACTAATTACAGAGATAGGAAGAACAAGAAATTTATGCTATCTCAAGCTAATTATGTTGAGAAGGTGTTGCAATGTTTCTCTATGAAAAATGCTAAAGTTGTCAGCACACCTTTACTTGGTCATTTGAAGTTGACTAAGGAGATGTGTCCCAAGACATAAGAAGAGGAGGACAAGATGTCTAAGGTACCTTATGCTTCAGTTGTAGGAAGCTTGATGTATGTTATGGTATGTACTAGTCAAGTTATTGCACATGCAGTGGGAGTTGTTAGCAGGTATATGAGTCATCCAAGAACTGAGCATTGGAATGCAGTAAAATGGTTTCTCTAATATTTGAGAGGTAAATCTAGTAAGTGTTTACACTTTGGGGGCTCTAATATTGATTTACAAGGATATATTGACTCAAATTTTTTTAGAGATATTGATACCAAGTGGGGTACTATAGGTTATGTATTTACTATTGGTGGGGCAACTATGAGCTAGGTTTTTAGGTTACAAAAGGTTAATGCTTTATCCACTACAAAGGCAGAGTATGTTGCTACTACAGAAGTAGCTAAGGAGATGATATGGCTTTAGTTCTTCTTAGAAGAATTGGGACACCCTCAGAGGGATAATTTCTTGTTTACAGATAGTTAGAGTGTCATTCATCTTCCAAAGAATTCAACTCTTCATTCAAAGATAAAACACATAAATTTGAGGTACCATTTCATTCTATTAGTTTTGGATGATAGAAAATTCAAGCTAGAGAAGATACATATAGATGACAATCTAGCAGATATGTTTACAAAGGTAATTATAAGGAAAAAGTGAATTTCCTCTTTAGCTTTGGTTGGTCTTCTAGACTATACAGGAATAAATGAATAGCAAAGTCTAGGGTGGTTTAATATTCTAGTGGGAGCTACTAGTTTAGTAGTGCTATGAACAATCTCCAAGTTGGAGGTTATTTTTGTATAGCCTAATTAGTCTCCAAGTGGGAGATTATTGTGATATGGAGCCTAATGACTCAGAGCTTTATTTAGTGTATATTATTTCTATGAGAGTTTGGGGGCAGTGCTCCCAAGATGGGGTCAAGGGGTAACACCCTAGGTGTGCTCCCTATCATAGTATAGGGTGGGGTCAAGGGGTAATGCCCCTATAGGGGTTTTCGGGGGTAGCACCCCCAAAGCCAAAAATGCTCCTATATTGTAAAAGGCATTGGCTACTATTTTTCTATTATTTTAACCCTAATTTTGTAAGCAGCAAAAAGCTCATATAAAAAGGCTTAGGGTTTGGAATTTCATTATGTATGGTGATATTGTAGCTTCTTGTAGTGGTATTGAGTTGTAAAGGATTATGGATTGTAATCAGGTTGTAATCACTAGATAATAATAAGATTGGACTTTTTGTTGGTGGATGTAGCCTAGGGATTGGGTGAACCACGTTAAATCTTGGTGTCTTGTGTTCTCTTCTATGTGATCTACTAATTTTTGGTATTTGTTATATTTGCATGTAACTATTATTTATGTCTGAGGTTAATCCTAACATCAACAATTTCAGGTGCAATTCTAAATCTTTGTTTCATCTCATTCTGGAATGTTCTCATAATCAATTTTTTGTTGTCCAAGATTTTAACTGCAAGATGCTTGATGCATACATCTATTATCTTATCCATGGTACATCTTTCACTGCTCATAATCTTTGTAATTGATAGAAATGGAAATCTCTTAAGTACATGAAAGAAAATTTGATTGATTAGTGACTAAAATCTAAGCACACCATTCTTAGTCCTCTTAATTTTCTTTAGATTCTCAAGGAGTTGTACTCTCAAAATATCACTCAAATTCACTTGTTCTTTCTCAACACAAATCTTATAGGCTGCATAGATAAAGCCAGCTAACAACTCAACACTTTTAGAACTTGCACAAATAGAATATGCAATGATTCTTCTCAAGAATCTCACATCATGTTGTCTGATGGTGTTGATCACCGTTTCCTTACAATTATAGACTGCCTTAGTATAAATGTCAACCTTTTTCTTAACCAATTTCTCACCAATAGGTACACTTCCTTGTTTCCTAAGATTAGTAACCTCATGAATAAGGTCGGCTGAAATTTCAACTACATTATCTCCCATCCATAACTTTCTATTATGAATTTTGCTCAATATGATTTGTGTCCATTCTTTGGTGTCTAGTTCACAAAAGAAATGATATCTAAATAAGCCTAAATGCTTTAGATGTTTAAATCCGAGATTTACATTCATATCATGGTTGAAAATAATTTCCATATCCTTGTTCATAAACTCACTTCCAATAGTTTCAAACTTGCTAGTTAAATAACTTCCTACATCTTCCAAATATACTATGTTGTTCAGAGTTGTTGATAGAGACAAACTAAGGTTTCCTTCTAAGGGTTTCATAGGATAAACCTTCAACTTGGATCTCTCATCATCCTCAACATTATGAACAACTGACATATCCATGATTTCACAAAATATAAATTTATTAACAAAATTATGTACAAAAAATGATAAAATACCTTTTTTTGAATTAGGGTTTAGTTTGAAATTGCTTTGTCAAATCACTTCTGAGTGCTCTAAGCTTCTGAGATAATCACAATGTGAAAATAATAAAGTTTGTACTCTAATTATCTGATGGGGACACAACCCAAGAACAGAATGGACACAACAGAAAAGGGAAATTGTATTAACTGAAAAAATAAGCTAGTACAAATAGTACAGAGAAAATAAACTTCAAAACATGCCCTAAGGGCTTACAATAGCATAAATCTGGAGATAATTTCTCCTTTCAGTACCTCCTCTCAAACTCCACTCCGAACTGCCTTTTACAATGCCATAAATCTCCTTAAATAGACCCCGGAGGGTTAAGGACTAGGAGTACATTCTAGAAAGTGCTAGTAGGCATCCATCGACCAAATAGAAGGTTTTAGAAGCTACATTAGAAGTCGGTGCAAATCTAAAAGAATCCAAAAATGGTAATCGAACTTTCGAGAGGCATAACTTTTGAACCGTAGCTCCGATTGACGAACCGTTTACATTTCTGGAAAGCTCTTGAAGCACTCTATGGCCCTATGGATGAGATTTTCTCATCCCCCATTTTTTGGCCTTTTTTGAGGTCATTTAATGCCCCTAACTTGACTTTGAAGCATTCTTAGGAGGTCTCCAAAACTTGAAAAACTGCAATAATTTTCAAACCGTGGGGCCTTTTGACCTGATTCTTTTTCTGGAATGCTCTAAATTACAATTACATTCATCCAACCAATTTACACCTCCTAGTTCACCAAAATGATGGCCCAATTACATGCTCCTATTTTTTTTGCGATTTTCTAGCACACTGATAGTGGAACTGTGAGAGTTGGAACCTTTATTTGACCCAAATGGGTATCCAAAAATAAGAACACATGAAACAAAAACTAAGTCTAAGTACATTTTTTGGGTGACACAAGATTGCCCTTATACCTCTGGATGCTCCTGCATTAGACACCCAGGGTAGATTGAAAAGTGACCCTGTCACTTTATGAATGGTAGAGGAAGTTCCAAATGAGAAACCTTAGCTGCTGAAATCCAAGTTGAGTCCTCGATCGATCATCCTTTCCATTTGACCAAATACTCTTCATACTACCTATTTTTGGTACTCCTTGTTGGGTGATCCAATGCACTGCCCTGCCCACAGGTGGTTAATTATGTGGTGTTCCATGTTCACTAACAGTCATGGCTTTTGGTGCAACGGAAAATGGGCCCAACAATTGGTATCAGAGCCTGGTTTTGGCCTGATCATGGGTTCAAATCTCCCCGGTGCCTTCCTGACCCGCATAAGCACCTGGTATGCACGTCGAATGGGAGATTTTTGGGTGATGCGACGTGATCCCCTGCCCACAAGTGGTTAATTATGTGGTGTTCCATGTTCACTAACAGTCATGGCTTTTGGTGCAACGGCAAATGGGCCCAACACTCCTACCCACACGATGATCTAGAATGTCTTCTATCTCCTCCTTCTTAGAAGTAGGAATTGGACATGGCTCTAACACCAGATCCTCATCTCCACCATCATCATGATACTCTGTTAAATCTGCAATGTTGAAAATGGGGTTTATTAGGGGAATGGACATTGGGTCACTTGAATAGTCATAGGAGCCAGACTTTTGATCAACGTTAGGTGGGTTTATTAGGGGAATGGACGTTGGGTCACTTGAACAGTCATATGAACCAGACGAGGCCCCCCTCCTTTATGGGGGCTTCCCTAAAATTTTATGGTCTGGTATGGGGCTATTACCTAAAAATGGGCGGGATCTTCCCACTATCCCATCATCGCATCTATACATCACATGCTGCTTGGTGGGAATAGAATGCCTATAGAAGAGTAGAGAAATGTGAATACCGTCTAGCAACTCCACTTCATATGCATTTCCTAACTCATGTTTCTTCAAAATTTTGCATGGGCCAAATTTCTTCATTTTCAGCTTGTTGTAAGTACCGGCTAGAAATCTTTCTTTTCGTAAGTGCACCAGCACTAGATCCCCTACTTGGAATTCCTTATGTCTTCTCCTTTGATCAGTTCTAGCTTTATACTCTTGATTCATCTTGGTAATGTGTGTTTGAACCTCCTCATGTAGACACTTGATATGTTTAGCAAACTCCTCAGCTTCAGCACTTGTCCTCTCCCCTTGTTCTATCTTCCTCAATTCTGGTGCAGTCCTTGGGCTATTCCCATATACAATTTGGAATGGTGATTTTCCAGTACTCCTATTTATAGAGTTATTGTAAGCAAACTTTGCCTGTGGTAGAATCAAATCCCATCCCTTGGGCTTATCCCCAACTAAACATCTCAGCAAATTGCCCAGACTTCTATTTACCACTTCTGTTTGGCCGTCAGTTTGTGGGTGATCCGTGGAACTAAAGTTCAAGTCTGTTCTCAACTTTTTCCACAATGTCCTCCAGAAATACCCCACAAATTTAGTATCTCTGTCAGAAACTATACTCCTTGGAAGACCATGTAGTCTTACCACCTCTTTGAAAAACAAGTCTACAATATGAACAGCATCATGAGTTTTGTGGCATGGAATGAAATGTGCCATTTTGGAGAACCTATCAACCACCACGAATACTGAGTCATTACCCTTTTGTGTCCTTGGCAATCCAACAACAAAAGCCATACTTATGTCCTCCCATGGCCTTGATGGAACAGGAAATGGCTGATATAGGCCAGTATTGTGACTAAACCCATTGGAAACTTGACAAACCTGGAAACTCTGTACAAACTTCTTCACATCTTGTGAAATTTGAGGCTAAAAATAATGTTCTCTAAGAATGGAAATGGTCTTATCTCAACCAAAATGTCCTACCATCCCTCCACTGTGTTTCTCCTTAATTAGATTTTCCCTCATGGAACTCCTTGGAATGCACAATTGACTACCTTTGAACAACATACCATCCTAAATCAAATAGTCTAACCACTTGGTTCTATCTACAGCAACAGGTTCTTTACAAGCTTTCCAGGCTTCAGCAAAATCAGGATCCTCAGGGTACAAATTCTTGAGTTCATCAAACCCAACTACTTCAACCTGCATTACTGTAAGCAACAACTGTCTCCTACTTAGTGCATCTGCAACCCTATTAGATTTTCCACTTCTATGATTCAACACAAATGTATAACTCTATAAGAACTCTACCCACTTCATATGCCTCTGATTCAATTTACCTTGGCTATTTAGGTACTCTAATGCCTGATGATCAGTATACAAAAAAAATTCCTTTGGCAATTTCTTTAAGGCATGAACTATTGCATAGAACTCTTGATCATAAACAAAATACTTCTTCTTTGCATCGTTCAATTTTTCACTAAAATATGCAATAGGCTTACCTTCTTGGCTTAATACAGCCCAAATAGCACTGCCACTAGCATCACAATCCACCTAGAACACTTTTCTAAAATTTGGAAGTGCCAACATAGGTTGTTATGTTACCTTCTTCTTCAGCAATTCAAAACTTCTCGTAGCTGTTGCAGTCCATTTGAACTCTTTCCTATCCCCTCTTATTGTATCAATTAGGGGTGCACATATGCCACTGAAATTCCTAATAAAGTTCTTGTAAAAACTAACCAGACCATGAAATGATCTTACCTCAGTAGCAGACCTTGGAGTAGGCCATTCCAAGATGGCTTTTACCTTCTCAGGATCCATTTTGAGACCTCCAGGTGATATAACAAACCCCAAATAGACTAACTCCCTTTTTGCAAAGTTACACTTCTTCAAATTAATTAATAGTTTCTCTTCCCTTAGCCTTTCAAAGACACTACGAATATGCAATAAATGTTCTTCCAAAGTCTCGCTAAAAATTAAAATATCATCCAAATAAACAATAACAAATTTTCCCAAGAACTTCTTAAGTACCTCATTCATGAGCCGCATGAAGGTGCTTGGGGCGTTCATCAATCCAAAGGGCATGACTAACCACTCATAAAGACCCTCCTTGGTCTTGAAGGTTGTTTTCCACTCATCTCCTTCTCAAATCCGTATCTGGTGATAACCACTCTTTAGATCTATCTTTGTGAAGTACTAAGCTCCACTCAAGCAGTCCATAATATCATCCATCCTTGGCAAAGGAAATTGGTACTTGATGGTGATCCTATTTATAGCTCGAGAATCTATACACATCCTCCACTCTCCATCCTTCTTTGGTGTGAGTACTGCAGGTACTGCACATGGACTCACGCTCTCTTGAATCAAGCCCTTCCTCAACAACTCCTGAACCTGTCTATTTAGCTCCTCTGTTTTAGTAGGAGTCATCCTGTGAGCAGCCTTGTTAGGCAAACTAGCTCCTAGAATCAGATCTATCTGATGATTGATTTGCCTTACTGGTGGCAATCCCTCTGGAACATTATCAGAGATAATATCTCCAAACTCCCCTAGTAAATCTGAAACTTTAAGTGGCATTTCACTACTACCTTCTTTATCTTTCCTAGGAATCAAAGCATAGCACATATGTTGATGTTTCATGCCATCTAAAAACTTCCTTTCATCAACAAGACAAATCCAAGCACTGGTACATACCTTTTCCCCTTCCTTTTTCATGGGCTTCAATTTGTGGCAAACTCCATCCTTTGTCAGAGAGTATGTGTTTGCATGTCCATCATGTACTGCATGTCTATCAAACTGCCATGGTCTACCCAACAATAGATGGCAAACATCCATCAAAATAACATCACAGAGAACTTCATCATGGTAACTCCCAATTTTGAATTTTACTAAACATTGTTCACTTACCAGGACCTTTTGATCATCTTTTACCCAAGAAATCCAATAGGGCTAGGGATGTTTCTCCCTCTTGAGCTTCAGCTTAGAGACCATCTCTTATGATACCAAGTTATTAGTGCTACCACCATCAATGATCACGTCACAACATTTATCCTCACACTTGCATCTAGTACGGAACAAACTCCTTCGTTGTCCTAGTTCAATATCACCACTTAGTAGGACTCTTTCATTTACCAAGGTCTCTCCTCTTTCTGCATCCTCTGAATGTGATGATTGTGCATCCTCATCCACATGAGCAACCCTAGTTTGGCCCTCAGCTCTCCTATCTGTCCTTCCTTGTCATTGAGGGCATTCAAAGGCACGATGACCTTCTTCATTGCAATGGAAAAAGGTACCATGAAAGCCTCCTCTTCCTTGTCCACGTCCTCTACCTCTTCCTCTCTAATTTCCAAAGTCTTGATCATGGGAGTGGTTGAAACCCTCATTCCTCTAGTTCCTGCTAGTACCCACATCTTCATTTTTCTTTTGGGTTTCATTGCAGCCTCCAAATGATCTATTGCTTCCCCTTTCTCCTTGACCACACCCTCTTTGTCTTCCTTCAAACCTTTTATTCAACTTCTCTTCAACTCGTAGGGCAAACTGGTATGCCTCTTCAACGTTGGTCATTCTTACCAGACTTAATTCCTCCTTGATGCTAGGTCGCAACCCACTGATATAACAAGTAACCTTCTCCTTATTTGCTTCTGCATGTCCCGCTCTAATCAAGAGTCAGTAAAATTCCTCTGTATATTCTTGGATTGATCTTCCTGCTTGCTTTAACCCATGCATCTTCTTAAACAAATCAAGCTCATAGTCCACAGGAATGAACTACTTCTTCAATTTGTCCACCATGCGATCCCATCTTGTGATCTTCTCCTTTCCTCTTCTGTTTCTTTCCAAGTGGACCTCTTGCCACCAAATTTTGGCATGGCCTTTCAGTTTGGCCTTTGCAAACTTAACCCTATTTGGGTCCCTGATATCCTCATACTCAAAGTATTCTTCCAGTTCATTGATCCAATCGATCAACTCATCTGGTTTTAGATTTCCTGAAAATACACCCACTTCAATTGTAGGTCTTTTCCCAAACTTAGTAATAGCCCTAAAAAGCCTTTCCTCTGCATGATTCAGAAATTCCCCATCAAATTCCCCTTCTAGTTCCATTACTTCTTGTTCATTGTCATCCTCACTATCGTCACCTACGACAACATTTGCTCCTCTATGGAGCTCCTCTTGCAATGCCTATACCTGCCTTTGGAGGGCTTTAACCTCCTTAGGATTAATAGCTCTGGCCCTTCCACCACACTCTCTTCATGGAGGCATCTTCTTAACTCAAACCCACAACCACACAGTCCTGGTGCAAACTGCCTCACAGTCGGCGTTCTGTCTACACACTCAGGAAAACCATCTCTGATACCACTTGATGGGGACACAACCCAAGAACAGAATGGACACAACAAAAAAGGGAAATTGTATTAACTAAGAAAATAAGCTAGTACAAATATTAAAGAGAAAATAAACTTCAAAACATGCCCTAAGGGCTTACAATAGCATAAATCTGGAGATAATTTCTCCTTTCAGTACCTCCTCTCAAACTCCACTCTGAACTGCCTTTTGCAATGCCATAAATCTCCTTAAATAGATCCTACAGGGTTAAGGACTAGGAGTACATTCTAGAAAGTGCTAGTAGGCATCCACCGACCAAATAGAAGGTTCTAGAAGCTGCGTTAGAAGTCGGTGCAAATCTAGAAGAATCCAAAAATGGTAACCGAACTTTCGGGAGGCATAACTTTTGAACCGTAGCTCCGATTGATGAACCATTTACATTTCTGGAAATCTCTCGAAGCGCTCTATAGCCCTATGGACTAGCTTCACTCATCCTCCATTTTTTGGCCCTTTTTGAGGTCATTTAATGACCCTAACTTGACTTTGAAGCATTCTTAGGAGGTCTCCAAAACCCAAAAAATTGCAATAACTTTCAAACCGTAGGGCCTTTTGACCTGATTCTTTTTCTGGAATTCTCTAAATTACAATTACATTCATCTAGCCAGTTTACACCTCCTAGTTCACCAAAATGATGGCCCAATTACATGCTCCTATTTTTTTGAGATTTTCTAGCACACTGATAGTGGAACTGTGAGAGTTGGAACCTTTATTTGACCCAAATGGGTATCCAAAAATAAAAACACATGAAACAAAAACTAAGTCTAATTACATTTTTTGGGTGACACAGGATTGCCCTTATACCTCTGGATGCTCCTGCATCATTATCCAATTAGAACTTGCATTAATTACATACTTTTCCAAATTGAAAAGGCTATTAATTTCATTCTAAAATCAAATATTTTCTCAAGATCATCTATCCAATATTCAAATCCTATCCGAGGTTAATCATAGCTCACTTTCATCATGACAATGCTCCACAAAACTTTACTCCATGAAATTTTTTGTGAAAACATAGATTTCATCTTCTATCATAGAGTAAACTTTCTTTGTCATAATAGTGACTCTTAATTCCTTAGTAACTTATTCCAATAAGCTCCAAATTGCAAGTGAGCTTAGCTACAATCTAAACCCATCTAGATACAAATTCTCTCAACCTCACTACTCATAGCCCGGTCTCTAAATGAAGTTTTCAAATTTTGGTGCTAAAAACAAGCTTAACTCAACTTGGTTGAATCAAACTCAATTCCTGACTTCAATCCTCCTTTCTCTACATTATTTGACTTTTCTTCAAATCTAGTAGTTAATTCCTTTACAAATGTCTCAACAAGTTCTTCTCAAATTTCACTAATTACATTTCTTTGATCTACATTGTCTTTCTTAGTTCTAGAGTTACTTTCATGATTCCTTCTATCATTTCTGAAGTTGCTTCCATTGTTGCTTCTATTTTCAAAGTTTCTTTCATGATTCCTTCTGTCATTTCTGAAGTTTCTTCCATTTTTCCTTCTATACATTCTATAGTACTTTGTTGTATGTCTAAAGTTGTCGCATAACTCACATACTGGGGTTCTACTTCTAGGATTATATTGATCAATAGGTGCTTGACAATTTTAGGCTATGTGTCCAAAGTTGTTACACTTATAATACATGATCCTCTTTCTTTCTTCAAAAGGTCTTCTTTCTCTCGATGCCCTCTCATTAGATCTTCTTCTATCTATAGGGTTAGTATTTCTAGACATTCTACTATTCCTTTTATCATTATCATATTTAGGCTTCTTACAATCAATTGCTTTATGACCAATAACATGAAAATTATGACAATAAAAATTCATAACATGATTAAATGACTTATTTGTACAATCTCTTTTCATATGATTTATTTCATTACATGAAAAACACTTACCTCTAAATTCATACCTGATTTCCTTAAGAGATTCTACTTTCTTAGGGTCATCCAATTTCTCAATTTCCTTCTCTTGTCCAACTTCTTTGGATTTATCAAAAGATTAATTGGATTCAATCTTATCATCAAATTTATCTTTTTCTTTCAAATCTGATCCACTCTCATATTTCTTCACTGACGTGTTAAATAGGTAACCAAGACGAGTCTTATCATAGGTAGGGATTTGTATTGAAATTGATTCAACAAGATTTTCTCTGCTAAAATAAAGCTTTTCAAGTTGTAGCTTGCACTGAGTTAGTTCACCTTTCACAATAGTGTTGTACTTATGAAGTTCTTCATGATTTTCTTTTAATGTTTCACATTCAAATGCCTTCTTTACTAGATTCACTCTAAGATCTAAATTTTCAGTCTTCAAATCTTATTCAACTTTGCTAGGATCATTCTTCAAACCCAACTTTAGATTGGTAATCTTCAATTCATGCTTCAAGATCTTGTACTCTATTTTCAATTTTGATTATTCATCATTGTCAGTTTTAGATTTAGTAGATTTAGGGTTGGATTTGAGATGTTCAATCTTGTCCTTTAGTTGTCCAATGTATACTTTGGAGTCTTCATATCTATCTTTCATCTTATCTCTTTCTTCAGTAAGGAGATTGATTTGTTAGAGTTCTTCTTCAAGGTCCTTCATCAACTATTCCATATCAAAAGGAATCTTACTCAAGTTGTTAAGCCTCTTCTGAGTAACTAAGCTCTGATGCCATTTGTTAGAAATAGGGAATACTGAGAGGAAGGGGGTGAATCTATATTCTACAAACTTTTGTCACCAACTAGATATTATTTATTACTTTGAATCATGCATAAGAAAGTAAACAAGTAATTCTAAATAGTAAAAGTAACCATGCATAGAGAAAACTCATAACACCATATTTTGTTAACTAGGGAAACCCTGACCAAGGGAAAACCCTAGTAGGGATGAAATGCACAATGTGATGTACTAATATAAATGTTCCTTGTTAGAGGATGGACCTTGTTAGGAGTCTATAAACTCATTTAGTACATAAGAGTCCCTGTTAGGAGACTTTGAATCCCTGTTAGGAGATTCCAACCCAATTAGGAATTGTGGAACAATGTGTGCAAGAAGAGCTCACTGCCCAAACATGCACTTTCAATTACAAGAAGAGCTCACTTCCCAAATGTAGGTGCACTTTCAGTATGCCATTTTTTTAAAACTTTTAAAGTTGCCTACCATAAAGAATTTCCCAAAAATTGTTCCTAGTATGCTTAACAAAGTTTCTATGAAGGATTGAATTATTTCTGGGTCCAAATATACAAATGTGGAAGCAAATAGAAGCCAAAGTTCATTTTTCCACCATGGAGAAGCACTTTTCTAATTTTCACAATGGAGAAGTCAACTTGGGGTTTTCCACCAAAGGAAAAATGAAGTGTAGTGGAAAACTCATTTTCCACTACGACTTTCGTAGCACTTTTCTAATTTTCCACCATGGAGAAGCACTTTTCTAATTTTCCACATGGACAAGAACTTTTCTAATTTTCCACATGGAGAAGCACTTTTCTAATTTTCTGCAATGGAGAAGTCAACTTGAGATTTTCCACCAAAGGAAAAATGTGTAATGGAAAACTCATTTTTTGCTTCACCTTTCACAGTCATTTTCTAATTTTCCATGGAGAAGCACTTTTTTGATTTTTCGCAATGGAGAAGTCAACTTGGGATTTTCCACCAAAGGAAAAATGAAATGCATAGCGGAAAATTCATTTTCCACTATGACTTTTGCAAGCAAAGTCCAATTTTCCACATGAGGAGAGAAAAGGAAAATCTCAATCCAAGATGAAGGTATATGGGGTCTAGCATCAAGATTACTCCAGAAAAATAATTTGTGAATCAATCTACATCAAAATTGTGCCCACTACATGAAAATGGAAAATTCATTTTCCACTACGACTTTCGCAGTCAAAGTTGAATTTTCCACCAAAGGGAGAAGAAAAGAGTCAGATTTTTGCTATAAGAATTCCAAAGAATTTCTCCCAAATTTTAGCAGAGAATTAACATTGTAAGCATTGAAGATAACATTGTTGTAGATTGAAGACATGGATTATAGAGCATTGAAAGAACAATGGCTGGAAATTTTATTTTATTAATTCTGATTGTGTTGCAGTCATATAGAGCAGAATTCAAAAATTTATATCTTTTTACTCATTGATTATTTTTCTGATCGCTCTAGTCAGGATGAAGATAACTAAGTTTGGAAGAACATATCCAAAACTGAGCTCAATCCAATGGTGGAATAAAAAGATATGCCCCACGAAAAATGGCTCATTTTTACCTGGCAGAACTATTTATTTTGATGTTCACTCAATGAAGGAAAGATTTTGATATTGATTTAACATATTTAAATGTCAATTGTTAACATATCATTTAAATATGTTAATATCTATCATTATTAACTTTAAAAGTTAATAAGCATATCAGTTTTCAAAAGGAAAAATATGAAAAGTCGAAGAGACAAGATCAGTTACAGAACTAAAAAGTCACTGGAAGAAACCAAACAGTTGCTGGAGAATGTATTTATTGTAAAACCTTTTCCATTGAGAGAGGCTTCTTTTCTGCAAGAGTAGGTATTGCTAGAGTAGAGGGAAGAAAGTAGTTTATTTTATGCATTTCATTTCATGCATTGATTTCTGTAATAGATTTGGCCAGAGTTGCAGGCAAATAAAAATCAGAGCATTGTATTTGTTGTGTTCAAAACAAAGAAAAGCTTTGCTTCAAATCAGAGAATTTGGGTATTATTTTTTGAATATATTCAATCAGAGCATTGTTGTGTTTAGTTTTGGACATTATCTTGCATCTTGTGTCAAATAATGAATGTGTTGTAGATCAGAGTATTTGCACGTATTCCTATTGCATAAATCTGAATATTAAATCTTCATTTCTTTATTGCATTCACATAATTTTCATCCATATTGCATTACTAATATCAAGAAGTCATAGGAGTTGTGGATTCTTGGCATTGGCTAGATTTAGGAGTTAAAATCTGCCTGAGTTAGTTCTATCTAGGACTGGCTTGGTTTTCCTCTTCCATTCTCGGGTTAAGAATGTACCCAATTAGTTTAGGAACAAACAAATTCATTGAATATCATTGATAAGGGAGTTGTACCTTTCAATTTAGAGGAAATTTATCAATCTCATGATAGATTATCCAATTGTTGGTATCAAATTGTTTCTCATAGGTTCAGGCATGTAAGAGTTACATTGGAAAGAACAATCTGTTTACCAACAGATTTTTGGCGACTCCGCTGGGGAAGTGGAAAAGAAGATTAGTGTTGAAGTTTTACTTCCTCAATTTATATTATTATCTCTACTTGAGATTGGCGACTCTGTTTTAATTTTCATCATTTCTGGTTGAAGAGTCCAGTGCTTTCATTTTTAGAATTATTATTATCTCCACTTGCAGGAGATTGGTGAATCTATTATTAAAGGACCATGCCCATTAAAGTTGTGAAAGGAAGAAGGCTAGATCCTTCTTTGGTTGAACTTCATCAAACTCAAGATCCAGTCTTGCGTGATCTTTTTGATGCTTTTAGAGAAAGCATTACCCATGGAAGAAAAATGAATTTGAGCGTTAAAGAAGATCATGCACCAGTCCTTTTATGGAAAAGTGTTTGTGCCAGGTATTACAAATTAAACGAGCTAGAAATAAAATCAAAGTTATTGCAGCATTGTAGAGAAAGGGTGTTGTAGCTAAGAAAAGAATTGAAGGTAGATAATGATGAGATTGTAGAAGTTTCGCACCATCACATCTCCTATAATTTTTCGGTCCTGAGCGAACAAGAGGTTCAACCAAGAAAGAAAACCAGAAGAAAACCCACATTCAAAGAGATAGAAGTTGAAAGTGATTTCAATTTACAATTTCTTTGGACTGCGTTTAAACAAAGCATTGCTCAAGCTGAAAAGAAGACATTAAGTCTCTCTGAAGATCATCAATCCACTATGTTGTTAAGGTGTGTATACCAATGGTACTTTAATGTCCAAGACCAAAGAAAGGGGAGTTATGCTTCAACAAATGTGCCTAAAGAAAAACCAGTAAATCAAGAACCAATATCAGTTAATTGTTTAGTTCTTGGACATGAAAGAAATATTGAGATACCTAACAAAAATGTACACAGTGATTTTGAAGCTGAGAGACAAAATGAAGAAACAAGAACTGAGCCAAGATTGTCTAATTATGTCAAGAGACATCATTCTACAGATCAAATCATTGGAAAAAAAGATGGCAGGCCAATGAAAAGAAATATATTGAGAAGTGAATCATGTTTTTTAAGCATGAAGGAACCTAAAACAATAAAAGATGCATTAAAAGATGATGACTAGTACAAGGCCATGGAAGAAGAGATTGAACAAATAGAGAAGAAGAAAACATGGACTCTAGTTCCTAGACCATAAGACAAAAATGTGATTGGTGCCAAGTGGGTATTTAGAAACAAGCTAGATGAAAATGGTGAAGCCACAAGGAACAAAGCAAGATTAGTTTGCAAGGGCTATGCACAATAAGAACATGATATGTAGACTATACAATGCTCTATATTGTTTGAAACAAGCACCAAGAGCATGGTATGAGAGACTTCATAGTTATCTTGTGAAGATTGGATTTGAAAGGGCTGATGATGATAACAATTTGTACATGAAAATAGAGAAAGGCAAAAGTATTTTGTTATCTATAATATTTGTTGATGATATCATATTTGGAGGTCAAGATGTTTTATGTAAGGATTTTGCAAATCAGATGAAGCAAGAATTTGAGATGTCTATGTTTGGAGAGATTAAGTTTTTTATGGGATTGCAAGTATATTAGATGAAGTATGGTATATACATCACTCAGTCAAAGTATGTTAAAGAGATGTTGAAAACTATTGGACTAGAGGATTCCAAACTTGTAAGTACACCTATTGTAACAACACACAAGTTATCAAAGGGTGATGATTCAACTAAGGTGAATCAAACATTATATAGGTCTATGATTGGAAAATTGTAATATGTAGTACATATTAGACCTAACATTGCATTATCAGTAGGGATAGTTGCACAATTCTCTGCTAATCCTAGGGAGAATCATTTAATGGTTGTAAAGAGAATAATGAGATATCTTAAAGGAATAGAAGAGTTTGGTCTATACTAAAAGAAGAATGAAAAGTTTGAATTGAGAGCCTATACTGATGTTGATTAGGCTGGAAACATTGATGACAAAAGAGCACTAGTGGAGGAGCATTTTTGTTAGGCAAGAGACTAGTTACATGGACAAGTAAGAAACAAAACAACACATCATAATCTACTATTGAAGCTGAATATGTTGTTGATGCTATTAATTATACAAACATTGTGTGGATCAAATAGCTACTCAAAGGAATGAAGGAAGAAATCACAAAACTAGTTATACTTTATTGTAATAATACAAGTGCTATCAATATATCAAAGAATCCAGTAATGCATACAAAGACTAAGCACATTGCAATCAAGTATCATTATGTAAGAGAGCTAGTTCAAGATACAGAGGTGAAGATGGAATATGTTAACACAAAGGAGTGAATTATTGATATCTTCACAAATGCATTACCTAAGGATTCTTATGACTCTCTAAGAGGTAAATTAGGGGTGATACCCCTATCAAAGGCTATATAAGAAATAAGATGACTACCCTGCATCAAACAAGTTGATTGTCAAATATTAGAAGTTGATGCAGAGGATCTTACTTTAGGAGCTCCCTAAATTATTCACAAAGCTGAAACTTCTAGTCAGTCACAAGAAAGGTGACAAAAAGAAGAAACTAAAGAAACTAAAAAAGCCTATATATGCATATTTTAAAGATGAAAAGTTTTTGGTATACGTCTTTGGCATTATTGTCAAAGAGCGAGAAATTACATTAAACTAATCATCATCAGAAGAAGAGTTTTACTAATCAAGAGCAAGAGATAACAGGGAGAAAGTAGAAGAAAGATCATCATCAGAGGGAGAAATTTGTAAACATATAGTATTACTAATCTTAGAGGGAGATCAAAAAATTGTAGATGTTGAATATAGAGAAATCCTGATCTACCCAAAAAGAGGGAGTTATAAGAAAGAGTTTTTGTAACCTAATTAGAAGATGGAAGTTTTTGATAGAGGGAGAAACTTTAATACAATTTTTCTTTTTGGTATTGTCTTACTATTTTAACCAAATTAGTTTGGTTCAAAAAGATGTTCATCATTTGATTGACTTGGTTGATCAGTTTGGTTTGCCATCAATGCCAAAGAGGGAGATCATTGAAATTTGATTGAAAAGATCATTGACTAAGAAATATTGTTATAAGGGAGATTTTTATGTGTTTCAATCATTGTTTTGTCACTAATGTCAAACTTTCTATTTGCTAGTAAGACAATTGCTTACAGATTTAAGTATTATCTCTTAGTTGATTGATGAAGAGGATTTGATCAAAAGATGTAACAACAACACCTAGAGGAAAGGTTGAGTTGTGTTTATGTAATGAAGTATAAGGATCAGTTAAGAAAATGGTAACATGATGCATTGATAATCTACTTAAGGTTACAAATGTTGGCCACACTAAGAAAGTTTAGAAGAACAAGTTAAACAAAGTTTGTTTGCCAAGCTTGACCAAGTAGGTAGTAGGTGTCGAGCAAAGTTAGTGCAAGCCAAGTAGAAATTCAGTTGGAGCTGAGTAAAAAGAAATTCTAGAGGATGTCGAGCAAGACAGTTAATGTTGAGTAAAGTTTAGTTGATGCAGAGCACCAGTAAACTTCAGTTGATGCTGAGTGATTTCATAGAGGTTTTTGAGTAACACAATGTGTGCCAAGCATCAAAAGATTGATAATGCCAAGTTGCTGCATTATTTTAAAGATCATGGATTTGATAAATCTAAGCTGATAAGTTTTTTTTCTTGAATTTTGTGAACCAAGTGGAAGATAAGGATGATGAGCTAGTGGCACAAAATTCTAGGTAAACCATTTTGAGGCAAATTCAAAGTGGATTCTAGAGGAAGTTTCTAGAATAGATATGGAAATATGGGCTAGATACATTGTATCCTACCTAACCCATCTAAAATCTAATTTGGACGATGGAAAATGAGCAAAAAAATATCTAATTTCCTATTTATAGGAATGTATGGATATAAAGCAAGGTTGTCATGTGCGAGAACCTAAGGGAGACAAGAGGTCAAAGGGTTTTTCTTCATCAAGTGACACAATAGAAGAGTTTGCAATTGCATGTTAAGAAAGAAGGCTTAAGGAAAGATATGCTTGAAGGGTAAACAAGCTATCAGAGCTGCAAAGAATGAAGGCCAAGCAGAATGGAGGACTGAACAGAGATCTGTAATCTACAAGAGAAGTTGTAAGTTCTATCAAATCAAATACCTACTATTACTCTCTAACTATTGTATCAATTTAGGATAAATCCTTTGGATTAAGGTTGACCTAATAGTCATTAGTAAATCCTTTAACCAGGTGGCATTCCAAGTATTTGGCCTAAAGTCCTCTAACAAGGCTCACTTCTAACAGGGTGATTGAAATCCTTTAATAGGGTCACATTTAACAATGTGTATTGTAACCTTTAATAGGGTTGGCCTTTCACAGGTCATCACTTTAGAAGAGTGAAAAAGGAGTAGCATGTTACTGGTGTTTTTTCCCAAATTGGGTTTCCACATAAATCATTGTGTTATGTGTGTTGATGAATCTATTATGTTTCATGCTTTACCTTTTTGCAAATTGATTTGATAGTAACTTGCAAGTTTTAAGTGATTACATATTCATTTGGATGTCTGCATGAATATGAATGTTTTATGGGTTCACTGAGCTGAGAAAATTTTTATTTATACATCTGGATCTTAGATAATTGATTCAACCCCCCTCTCACTTATTCTAAATAATGCCAACAGATTTTTTATTATCGTGATATTTGTGGATGACATAAGCTTTGGAGGAAATGATGAAGCAATTGAAAAAAAAATTGATGAGATGAAGAATGAACTCAAGATGAGTGTGATTGATGACATCAAATTTTTCTTGGGTCTACAAATTGTGTAGAACGGTGATGGTATATTCCTATCATAGACTAAGTATTTAAGGGACTTGTTGAAAAGATTTATTTTGAAAGTTGTAAGCCTATTGGTACACCTATGATAACTGATCACAAGCTATCTAGAAAAGATGAGACACCTACAATTGAGCAGAAGAAGTATAGATCTATGATTGCAGGTTTGAAATATTTGACTCACACTAGACTAGATATAGAAAATGCAATTGGTATAGTAGCAAGATTTCAAGCAAATCCTAAAGAAGAACATTATACAACAATAAAGAGAATATTCAAATATTTGAAGGGTACACCTGATTTTTGTTTTTGGTATGAAAGATCAAGTGATTTTACTTTTTGTGCATATACTAATGCAAATTGGGCTAACATTATGGATGACGAAAAAAGCACCAATGGTGGAGAATTTTTCCTTTAAGGAAGATTGGTTTCTTAGCTAAAAAGAAACAAGACTGTATTTCTAAGAGTATAGTTGAAGTAGATTATGTAGTAGTAGAAAATAATTGTAATCAAATCATGTGGATGAAGCAGATGCTGAAGGACATTGGGATAGAGTTTTCAAAACCTATTATCATACACTGTGATAATACAAGTATAGTAAGTATATCTAAGAATCTTGTGTTACGTTCTAAGACTAAGCATATCACCATTAAATATCATGTTTTAAGAGAGAAATTTGCAAAGAAAGAAGTTAGATTAGAGTTTATGAGTATAAAAGAAAAGATTTTAGATATCTTTATGAAGCCTTTGGCTAAGGATATATTTGAGTATTTTTTATTTATGCTTGAGGTTATGCCCCTACCTACTTCTGAGTAGATGATGTAGAAAGTGCATTAGTCTAGTGGTATAGAGCACTATTGTTTATCTAGACTAAATATTGATGCTTCCTATGTGGGGAGTATCTATGATGAGTAGAGTCATCAAGGACTCTTGATAGATGGTTTAGAATAGTGTCATTGAACACTTGATTTGGTTGAAGAGTAGAGAAAATGATTGACATAATGAGGCCTTTTCCATTGATGTTAATGAGAGAGAGATTGCATTAAGAACATCTTCTATGTATAGGGAAGAAGTTTTATAGATGGAGAGTGAGGTAAAACATCATCTAGCACAATAGGGGAGAGAATTGGTTTTGAGAGTAATTGATGTCAATAAGAGAGAAGTTGCAAACAACTGATATCCATGCATATACAAAATGGGAAAACATGAATGGAGAGTTTTTCTAATGAGTTAGAAGTGTGAACAATTGATGTTGATCCTAAGAATGAGAAAGCATAGACATAAGAGTGTTCATATGAGTTTCATATTGTATTGATGAAGAGGATTTGAAAAGAAGAGAGTAGAAGAAGAGTTTGATTTAGTATTTATTGGAACTTAGATATTTTTAATCTATGTTTCCATCAATGCCAAAGGGTGGGATTGTTAGAAAGAGTTCTAATGGTATCTCCATAAAGAAGTATCCTAACCATTGTATATCTGGATATCATGATTGAGATGTTGCATTCATGGTTTTCTTTTGTCATTGATGTCAACATAGTATTATTTCTATGAAGACTATAAAAGTAGCAAATAGAGAATGAGCTCATACAACTTGCATATTGATGATCAGGTCATGCATAGTTCAGAACATATTCTACACTATGTCTTAATGAAGTAGATGAGTGCATGTATGGAGAGTCAAAGATATGTGAGTACTATTCAAGAATTATAGAGGATAATGTGCAGACATAGTACCTGAGAAGTGGTGTTTTATATTTGGATTTTATCTCTTAATAGGAATAGAATCATGATGAGAAAAGTTAGATAGTGATAGAAGATAGCTTGATGATGATGTTAGTGGGTCCATGAAGTTAGAAGTCTCACACGTAAGAAGTTATAAAGAATGTGAGTCGGTAGTGTTGCATAATTGTAAAATGATTGTTTATCTTAATGAAGTATTATTATAATTAAATGGGAAAGCCTCAAGGATGACTCAAGGAATTATTATGAGGAGGTTGTATAAAGGAAGGTTATTAACCTTGTGATGAAAAGGTAAGTATGGTTTCAAGTGTGATATATCAAGTACTTGGTAAATGCGAGTAAGTGATCCAAGGGATTAATTGGATGCAAATTTTGAAGATTTGGTATTGAGATCATAACATGATTGGTCCGGTGAAGAGGACACATGAGTTTGATATTATTTTATTTCTATTATTCTCAAAGGAATAATATAGAGATTAGTTGGACAATGAGTTTTATGGTCTTTCCCCTGAAGTTGTTTGGAGAGTGGGTACTTCTCCCTTCTACAACTCCTAACAAGGTTGGAACAACTCCTAATAGGGTTGGAATCTCCTAGCAAGGATTCAAAGTCTCCTAAAAGGGATTGATATATACTAAATTTTTTTCATTGGCTCCTAATAGAGTTCATCCTCTTATAAGGAACTTTTATATTAGTACATCATTTTGTGGGTACCATCCCCATTGGGGTTTTCCCTCTGATCAAGGGTTTCCCTAGTTAACATATATAGTGTTATTGTGTGTGTATATCTTCTTACGGTTGTTGATTATATTGTTTACTTAGTTAAGGATAAATAAGGTTGATAAATTCTTTAATAGTTACATAACTAATTTACGCCCGCCCCCCCCCACCCCCAACTCAATTATTTGGGTGGACTTTACTTTCTAATAGAATAAACTAAAGGCTGAGTCCATTCCTTCTTATTATAAAGTTGAGTTATTTAAGAGATTGCAGAGTTTGTAACAAAAGGATATGTTTATGAAATATTAAACTAAGGATTCATACAAGTTGACTATTCACTTTGGGCATAGAGAGCTATCTAAGGAGAAGGTGGCTCGGTACATTAATGGTTTGAGATTCAATATTCAGAATAACGTTAGTATGTTGAAGATACATTTGATTTTGAATGTTTATTAGTATTCTCTAAAGGAAGAAGATAAGTTGAAGAGGAGAAATCAAGGTAGTTCCCAAGGGAAGGAAAAGCCTTTAAAGGTAATTTTTTTTATTGTGGTGGAGAAGGACATAGAGCTTATGAAAGTTCCCAAAATGATGGTGATAGAAGAGTTTCTCTTGTAAATGAGGTTGAAGACTTAGTCAATGAACCTAAGAGGGAAAGAGAGAACTTGTTGGCTTAGTGAGTACTATTTGGTAAAAGGGTATAGGAACCTTGTCAAAGGAGTAATTTTTTTAGGACTTGTTGTAAGTCTACTGGTAAAATCTACAATGTGATTGTGCATGGTGGTGGTAGTGATAACCTTTGTGCTGAGGAGATGGTTCAGAAGTTTGGTTTGAAGAGAGTGAGATATCCTTGTCCTTATATGATTGGTTGGTTACAAGATGAACATGCTTTGGAAGTAAGGGAGTAGTGTCTTCTTCATTTTCAGATTGGGTTGTATAAGGATTAAGTGTTCTATGATATTGTGGACATGAGTAGTTGCCACATATTGCATGGTAGACCTTGGAAATATGATTATAAGGCTATGCATGATTATGTCAAGAAAGTATTTATAGTTGAGAACGGTGGGAAGAATTTTTCACTAATTCCTTTGCAAAATGAATAACTCAGTAGGAGGAACCTAAGCTTTGGGAGCTAAGTTGAGTTGAAGGATTCTAAGAGGGTTAAAGATTAGTGTAGAAAATAGGCATGTGCTACATTGAGGAAGCATAGTAAATAGTTATCTATTGTTAGAAAGGATTGAGAGAAGTGTAATAAAGAGAAGAGTGTGCAAGTTGATAACTTGGAGGATATGTATGTGAAGAACTAGGTTGAGATTTATGTATTGAACACCACAAGAAGTTCTTCCAAATGATAAAGAACATCTTTTCACACCTAGGACGTCACATATAGGAGAATCATGGGGAAGTTAAAAATCTTGCATGTTGGATTAGTTTTGACCTTGGAGGTGGAGATCTCAGTTGAAGAAGAGATGATGCTCATTTGTTATTGGGTAGTTCTTTGATGCATTATTCATTAAGTTTCTTAGTTGTTGAAGGTGATTAATTGTTGAAGTTGCTCAGTCCCTAAAGGTGCTCGGTCACTGAAGGTACTTGGAAACTGGGGGAGAAAAGCCTACATTATTTTTCCAATATTATACTACATTTCTTTGAATGTGCTATGTTACTCAGCATGTATTGTTGCTTTATGATTCTGCTAACCCTCAGTAGTTTGTCTAGCTGAAAGGAGCTCTTATAGATTGGATTGGATTAGTTGGTGCATTTAATGCATAGAACATATGATTGTACTATGGATTGATCATGGGGTTGTATGTAGACCTATTTGGCTCTTTTTTAATTATCCTATGTGTATTTAGTAATTGATGTAAGTCAACTTGTGGCATTGTTGGTCTGAGTTTTTGCATGATAAAATTCTTTTGTCCAGGTATAGAAAATTTAGATTGTATCCATTAATGGTGAGTAGGGTTTCTAGTTAAGTCATTCTTTTGTTAGCCTTTGAAAAATTTTGTGAAAACCCTATGTCTCATTCCATTTAAAAAATTTCAGACACGAAATATTTGAAAAATCAACTTGGGCAAATATTCTACTACTATTTTTGTTACCTCGCTATAAGAACATGAACACTTTTTATGTATAGCGAGGTAGCGAGTGCCAAAAAGTTATAAAATGGGACAGCAAAATGAAGATATAGTGGTCAGAGATTTGTCTCCTAGCTGACTTTTCAATCACATACACCTTGCAAGTACTATCAAAATAGGAAAAGGGACCCAGTAGAAATAGTCAAAAGTCGGCACTGGAATGAGGGTCTTTTTGATGCCTCACTACCTTGCTATCAAAAAAACTACGAATCTTGCCATTAGTGAAGTAGCAAGGTGCCATGAAATCAAAGGCACGGTGGCCTCAAAATTTATTGGTAACCATGGTCTATCCAAGTGGCATAACAAGCAATAACTACTATTGTCAAAAGCAGTTAGTAAGAGTGATGGTGATTTGATGGGTTATTATATTTCATGGCACCAAGTTTTATTAAAGTTACAGGAGCCCACTATGTCACTATCAAAAAAATTTGACATCTTTCCGTTAGCGAAGTAGTGAGGCACCATGAAATCAACAGCAGGTGGGACCTCAAGTAACGTGGATGGGTGACTAGTACTAAAGTAAGGTCATGTTAGGTGCCAGTAGGGCAAAATTTCCTACATCATCAATACCTTGGAGCCACACCCCATTCATAAAGTATATAAGGGATCCTAATCATTAGATCAAATTAGAATCAATGGTCCTCTCTATCTTTCTATGGAAAGTTGTAATTTGTTTACTCTATGCAACATAGCGAGTATGGGACCCACCACTCTTTAGGGTACTTGATGCAGTTTCTCCACCTTGGATTTAGTCTCAAATCAACGACCATCACTGTCTCGCTATGAAGAGTTACTCGGATAATATGTATAGCGAAGTGGCGAATGAGGGCCCACCACTATTCTTCTAAGCAGTACAATAATATATCATCCACAAGATCAAGATCAAATCAATGGATGACTCTACTTTGCTATTGTAAGGTGCTCATTCTTTATGTATAGTGAAGTAGCAAGCTATTGACATGTGCCCTTAGTCGCCAATGGGTCTAGATAGAAGTACCATCAAGGAAGGAGCTATGTACATGGGTAGTTTTCATTGGATTGACTTGCCAGCTTGTCAAGTGCAATTCCAAGTTGTCTTTCTCTATATCCCATGATCTTAGGATTTTTAAAGATCAACGGTATAGATTTAAATGCAGAAGGTGGTGCCACTCTGTATATTAATTAGACATGAAAGCTTCACATGTGAGGAAAAATAGAGTATAATATAGGAAATTTTATCAGTTTCACCTTACGCGAAAAAAGATTTCGAGTTTTCCTTGAGCAGAAGCAATTACTAAAATAAATCATGCTGGAGTTTGGCAAGATTGTGAAGCAGTTTGTTCGCGAAAAAATTTGCAAAAATATAGAGGAAAACGAGGATAGAATTCAAGTAAGTAATCCTACTGTAATCTCTGTTGGTGTTTTAGTTATGTAAAGCATAATCAAACATGCCTCCGAAGAAGGGATTTTTAGGTCAAGTAAATTATTTGGATAGAAATGTACATGATGACTTGCTTTAGTTGTTGCTTGAGTCTACTATAGAGATAGTGCAAGTTAAAAAGTTGACCTAATTAAACCCTAGGTTAAGGATAGTTGATGGATTGTATGATAAGGGTAATTGGGTCCAAGATGCCCAAACCTCACAAACTAGTTTAAATTTGTTCAAGAAATGGTTTGCAAAAAGGAAATTGTTTGCCCCCCATGCTAATCTATGGAATTTTGACCTGGGAAAGCTAGTCATTCCCAATGTGTTTATGGATTATGACCTCCTTGAGGCCATGGAAAAGAGTTATGATCAAGACACTAGGGTGGTGAGAAGAGTAGATAGTGAAATTCTAATCACCATCAGTCTAGAAGAGATTAGGGAAGTTTTTCGTTTGGGACCTCTCACTAGGTATCATGTGCCCATCGATTTGATAGATCTAGAAAAAGAATATATGTCAAAGAAGGATCTAGTTAGACAAGGTGCACTGAAGGCCCATCTTGGCAAAACTGGAACCCTACCAGCAATAACATCATGCTCTAAAGAACTTTTCAAGAAAGCATGCTTCAATGCCAGGGCAGTAGAGATATACAGGACCCTGTGCAAAGTTTTTGGAGAGGGTGAAGAAGACTTTATCCCTGTGAGCTTCATGTATATGATCACTCAAATCTCCTCATTCGATGTGGAAATAATTTTTTATTTTGCTTCTTACTTGGCTAATGAGATTCATAGTGGATTGGTGGGGATTGTTAAGGGCAAGGTGGACAAGGTTTGGGGCCAATACTCCTTGTTGATGCACATGTTTTTTTTAAAGGGGGCTACATACTTTGGTAAAGAAATGGTTCTGAATAGAGAACAAGAGGGGGAAGCACTGTCGATTCAATTATGGAGTGCAGATATGACTAGGGAAGCAAAAAATGCTAGTTTTGTTAGATTTGACAGGCACTTCACCTCCAAAATGAGGTGCCTCATATTAAGAGACAACCCTAGGATTCCTAAGGCACTAATGCACCTTCTCAAGCCTATGGACAAACCCCATAATCTAAAAGTTTCACATAATTGGGGAGATATCATCCCATATTCAATTTCAACTATTATCAAAATTTATGGATTCAAGGGAACACCCCATGTACTACCTTACCAAGTACCCTTAAAGGTAGGAGTAGCTGAATTCTTGTGGCAGTTGGGAGGATTAGAAGAAGCTTTTCTACATAAAAGGGGAATAGGATCAATTTTTCTCACTAGCACAATAGCCCACTAGTTTGTAATAACCAAGGAAGGGTGGGCCTTCCGTTACAAATTTTTGGAGTAGTATAAAATGACAATATCTCACTCTCATTTTTGTGATGCAAAAGGTTTCTTTAATTTGGCTCTTAGGCATAGGATCAAGCTTCGTCCAATTAATCATGAATTTTATTTCCCTGAAGATGTAATAAGGAATGAGTACTCTCTACAAGAGCAAGAAACAAATAAAGAAAAATGGAGAGTCTATTCAAAAGTTTTGAATTTTATTAATTGTTTTGACAAAGATTATAGCCCTCTTAGTAGTGTTGTAACTACTCTAGATAGAATAAATAAGCTTATGGGTACATTCCCCGAAATAATGGAGGTAATGAATGAGAAGAAGCAACATTTCATTGATTCTTTTCCAAATAAAGCCAGAGAAATAATGATAAGATTGGGTTTCACTCCCAATATAGGGGTAGGCCCACTAGTTGTGCAAAGGAGGTCAGGATATACTGTCATTCAGGATCAAAAGCCTATTGTGGATAAAGGAAAATAGATAGTTGAATCTACTAGTTTTGTTTCTGAAGAAAGGCCTCATGAACCTTCTCCCAAGAGGAGAAAGATAATAAGGGAAGAGGAACCACATGATGAGAGTTACTCACCTTCCCAAACCCCCATGAGAATTAAGGAGGAGTAGCTCACTGATGAGCAAATTGAACAAATGGGATCACAAGGGGGAGTTTTTGTTACCCAAGAAGAGATAGATGAAGGGAACCCCCAAGAGCCTCCTATGCCAAGTTTTGATTTAACTGTAGCAGATTTCAAGGGAAGGGAATTAGACCCTATTTTGGAACAAGCCAGTTAGCAATTTTTGTCTGATGAAAATTTTGTAAGGTCTAGGGCTTTCCATCAATTTTCTTGGATGAAAGTTTTGTAAGGTCTAGGGCTTTCCATCAAATTGCTTAGAGGGAAAACATGCACATTTTTGAGGAAATATGTAAAAATATGAAAGCAGAGCATCCAAAAATGGATGAAGCCTCCATTCAAAGTCAAATAAAGGAACAAATGATTCAAGAGTTCCAAAATATATCCCTTGAAGAAGGGAGATAGATGGTAAAGGCTGCAAATATTTTATTATTGCCCAATTGGGACATTGTTGATGCCTTGATTTTTAATTCTATGTCAAATAATTTGGGATTGCAAGATCCAAATAAAAAAGAGTTCTTGGGAACTGCATTTAGTAATGACCAAGCTACTCTTTTCATGTGGTCATTGAGAAGAGGATCTAGGCTTGCTCCATCACAACCTAATGATTCAGGACTAACATGGAGTATCATTGTGAGGAGAGTTGCTAATACCTCACATGTATAGGTAGCCCACATGAATGTGGATTATTCTCAATTTTCCTTGGCTACTGCAAAGAGGGAAGAAAAGGAAATGACTGAACTACAGAGCAAGTATGAGACAATGGTGGATGCCTACAATAAAGTGGTAAAAAAGAGAATTGAGCTTGAGAACAAGCTATTGGGAAAATCCACTAGGCCAAGAATAACATACCCTCGCCCCCCAGTTGAACCCTTCAAATCCATCCCCCTCATAGAAATACCAGATACACCCCAAAGGCCACAGTACTACACTGCTCAGGATTTTCAAGAAGAAAGAGGTAAACTATGGGCCTTACATGTAGAGCTGGAGTCAAAATATGAAGATAAACTAAGAAAAGCTCTCACATATTTGGGGAACAAAGTTAAATGGCCACTGATCCATGATCAATTGGCTAGGGTGATCAGTATTTGGGAGGAGTTGAAAGCCAATGATGAGGCTTTAAAGCCTATTGTGAATAAATGGGTAAGAAGGGAGAAAGAAATGACATTTTTGTGTTTCTCTATCATAAATAATTCTTATGATCAAATTGAAAAAACCTTTGATATTGTTTCTGATCTTGCTGATTTTGACAACAAAAGGATTCATTTATAAAGAATATTAGTAGACTACTTGAACAAATACAAGAGCCAAAAATTTAGCTTGTTTCCTCATGCCCTAGATAAGAAAAATAATTTAAAGAATAAAGATGAATGGGTAAAGGAACTTGATGATTTATTTTGTTTAAGAATGAATCAAGTTATAAATGAAATAGGGCATGCATGGTGGGCTATCACAATAGAAGAAATGGTGAAGGCCCAAATATTCTTTGATTCTTTAAAACAGGAATTTGTTAATATTGATAGTGAGGCTGAGTATGTATTAAAAAGATAGAGGGATATTTTGCAATTCAAATGGCCAGATGACACACTATTTGACAAATGGATGGCAGAAATAGCTCCTGGTGAATAGTTTGATGAAGATGAAACTGACAGTGATGAGGTGTAGGGTGAGGAGATCCAAATCATTGACACTATCACTACTCAGGCCCAAATGGAAGAAGAAGACAAGAATAATCAGTCACTTTCAGTTGCAGGCCTAGGACCACAGGATGCTAATACAATTGAAGAAGAGAAAAAGGTAGAAGTTACTCCCACCATACAGAATAAAGATGGTGAAAACCCACAAGTGGAGATTAATGTGCAATAATCAGAACAATCTTCATCATTGGCTAGCTTGGTAGTTACATAAAAAGAGAGATCATAATAGCAGCCAAATCAGCAACAATAAAGGATGTGACAGAAGCAGACCCACCAAAAGGAATGTTTTGATTTGGACATCTTCTATTACCCACATTTTCGTCATCTTGTGATAGGTGTATGTAAATATTTCTTGTAAAGGACACCTGTCATTTTCTCTTAACCTGAAGCTTGTTGCATCTCACACTATATAAGTGAGATTCTAGTGATAGAGAGGGGGTCCGATTTCTATTGTTTCTAGGTGATGTACTTAGTCTATTTTTTGGTAAAATGTTCGGAGCAAGTTTATGATGTATTTTCTCTATTAGTTCCTGAGAATACATGAATATAGAATGATCTTTTTGTTTCTTCCTAAGGTCATTCTAAGTTTACTGCAAATGTATACAATTTTCAAAGAAGATGAATACAAATTATGAGCTATCCCCATATTAGTTCTTTCTGAATTTTGTCTCTTTTTGATTACTTGGTCATCTTGATATTGTATGAGTAAAGGCTTGTGCAATTGAATGCAATCCAGTCAGGTTGTATATTTATTCATCACTGTTATTAGTTCAATGGATTAAGTAAAAGCTTTGATGAATTTCATGAGGTTGCTATAGTAGTAGAAAGGATTTTATGAATGATGAATTCTGATAAGAATTGCTGATAATATTTGTTGTAAGGAAATAAATTAGATCTAAGGATTTGTTGTAGACTCTGAACCCCAATGGATTAGGCATTGGTCAAATTGATTTAGGTAGAAGAGAAATGTGTCATAAATGGTTTTCAAATGCAGAATTATAATCAATTTTACTTTTATTTCCTGAAGATTTTCAAAGTTGGCCTATACTTGTTTGCATGGAATGTTTTAGCTTCAGTTAGCCACTATTGTTGAGAGCTTGTGCAGATCTATAGAAGAATTTTAGCCAGATCTGTTATATGGGATGTGTTTATCAAATTGTCAAGAATTATGCATGTATTTGAGGATATGAGATGACAATTAGAATGAAATTAAAATAATTCTCATACAGTGTTTCCCAGTCTTGAATCATCCCTAGGTATACCCACCCTGGTTTTACAGAGCCTAAAGAGTAGAAAACCACCCTTGGTTTTGTTGAAGTTGGGTCCAAATGGTTTGCACATATAATTGTTAATAGGAATTGGCTAGTCCTTAGATTGTGTGAGTGATGTCATTTTGGTATTGAGCTTTTTTTTTCTTAGTAATTTTTTGAAAACACCAACAAAATGGAGACTCTGTTGGGGAGTTGTCCAACACATCTGTGAAAAGTACTGCAGTTTCTTTGGTTTTGTTGTGTACGTGTGTGTCAGGTTATCTAAGTTTTGTCTATGGTTATAAAAGGATATTTTAGTGACAAACCTTGAGAATTTAAAGAGAGAATATCCCAAATACTATCCAAATGTCTTATCTAATGAGCAAAGAGTGCAATCTTATGATCTTAGTGATTGGTCTATCTGTGTTAGATATTTCTTATTTTATTTGTGTGTTTTTTCCTTAGAGTCAGGAAAAATTATCATTTTTTATTTTCCCAAGAATAGGGTGGCGACTCAGTCAAGGTTTTGAAGCTAGTGCTTATTTTACCAAAAGGTGAATATGGATGACAAGACAAAGAACACAAGAGCTTATATGAGAGCCAATCCTGATGTACCAATGTACATTAATTTACCCCAAGGTGGTAGGAAGAACCAAAATAAGAAAAGGACAGAACCAAATCCCACCTGGAAACCCAAAGGTAGTGTATCTGTCAATTCCTAGTATCAACCAGTATTAGGGAGATAGTCTTCTTCACTCAGTTCTGAATCTGAATCCACAAGACTCTTAGGAGGCATTTTTAGTACCCCATTACTAGATGAGAGAGTTTTTCAAGACAAAGATGTGTCCACAGTAGGAATTGCTTCACCAAGGCCAGATCTCATAGGAGATATGAAACATAAGCTAGGATTTAGGAGTTCATTTGATGATCCTTTTAATCCTAGAGTAGCCCCATACGTGGAACACAATCGTATAGATCTAGATGATCCTGCTGATTCAGAGGCTACTTCTGCAAACCCTAAAGAAGTGCAATCTGAGATAGGAGTTCTAAAGAAATGGGTTGCTGAGGAAGAAGCTAAACGCATTCATCTTAAAAAAGAGAAGGAGCAAGCCACCTTGGATGCCATCATAGAAAGGGATGCTCTGCTGAGAAGGATGGCTACCTTGAAGGAGCAGAAAAAAAAGTTAGAAGAAAAAACTATGACTCTCCATACTAATGTTTTTGGAGATGTAGATACTTTGAGATCTAAGGTTCAAGAACAAGAAAAGCTCTTAAGCCAAAGACAACAGCCTGTTATTACCCAAATCCAAACCTATAAACCTGTTCAAGTAGACCCTGTAGAACCCACTGTAATAGCTATAGATAAAGGGAAAGGCAAAGCCATATGAATCCAAATAAATGAACCTCAAGCTCTACCAAGCAAATCTATAAACCCTCCCATGTCAAAATTAGATCTAGACCTGGAAAAAGCTAGAAAGGAGAAGGAAGATCTTGCAAAAGAACTTGAGAAGGTTGAGAATGAAGCTCAAGCTACAAAAACTAGGAGAAAAATCCAATTCATAAAATCTAATTCTGCATTGGCTTCATGGCCAAATTTTTCTATCCCATCTGCAACTCCTGCACCAGCTAGTGGTCCAATAATCTCAACTCCGAGAATATCCCAATCTGCCCCTGCCTCATCATCCACCATTAGCACCCAAGTCCCCTTTGTCCAACATCAAAAAACTCAAAATGTAGTTCCTCTAAACCAAGCTAACATAGCGAGTAACTCAAATGATCCTAGTTTCTAGAAGAAACCTATATACCTAGAAAAGTATAGACAAATATCATTTGTTGGTATCCCTAGTGCTCCACATCCCATCTTGTTTGATCTAAGAGACAAAGTGGTTAAGTTTTCTAGGAATAATGTTATTACTGGTGAAGAACATTTGAGAATTTTCATTGATATGTTTTATGATTATGAAGTTGAATATGAAGATATGGTAATGAAATTATTTGTGCATTCACTAATTGAGGATGCGAGGGATTGGTTCAGAAGGCTACCTAATCATAGTATCACCTCATGGAGTGACTTGCAGAAATTATTTAAAGAGCAGTATGGAGATAATACCAATGTCAAAATCATGTTGAATGAATTAAATAACATCAAGAAAAAACCAAATGAGTCCACATTTGACTTCAATGTAAGATTCTAGAAAGGTATGTATAGACTATTTCAAGTTATGAGGTTGAATAAGGATGTTTGTCTCACAACATATTTCAATGCTTTTGATAGCAAAATGGCTTATCAATTGAGGGATAAGGATCCCAAAACTTTAAGGGATGCCTATAAAGTTTTAGTAAATGTAGAGAATAATAGGAAGGCATCTGGAAAACTAGGTAGGAGGGATGATCCAAAGCTTTTTAATCCCAAGAAAAATAACAAAAGGGAGGGTGATAAAACTCCTATAGGAAAGAATCTAGAAGAACCTACTATAGGCCAAGTTTTGGAATTACTAAAGAAAATGAATCCCACTAGTTTCAATAAGCCAAATATTGTTGAGAAAACCCCTATGAATAACAACGGTTTCAATAGGGAACTTAGAATGAAAAATTACCCTTACACCACCCAGTGGAAAGATGGTAAGCCAGTCCCCAACCAAACATAAAATATGAAAGATAAGGATACCCTAGACCCCCTGCAAAGGAACACTGTGAATATGAATGATGATGTACCATCTTGCATTGTATGTCAATCACCTCATTATTTTGATTATTGTGTTGTTGCTCAATCAATTGCCCAAGATCAGGGCATGCAACTTGAAGAAGAAAGTTAAGAGAAAAGCCATGATGATATAAGTTGCAATATGGTAAGCATGCGTGATGATTGTATAGATTCTGATTCTGAAGAACTTAAAAATGATATTACTAGTCAGAGAATTGCTTATCATTTACATCATCAGAAAGTGCTTTCAGATGATGAAGGTTATGATGCAGATAAGGTATGTGTTACATCTTCTGATGTAGGTCACATAAGCTTAAGAATGCCCTCCAAAGAGGAGATTGATAGAATTACATTAGAAATGATTTCCCAAGTCCATATTAACTACGATTTGAGAAATAGAATAGTAACTAATGATGTCAAAAATCCATCCAGTGTATTCATCAAAGACATTACACAAAAGATGAATGATGAAAGTAAAAAGGTCAATATAGATGTGCCTAAGATCAAAGACAACAAGGTTAAGAAGTGGGAACCAAAAAAGAAGGTTCAGTTTCAAACAAATGAAACAACAAAAGCAGTGGTTCAACTAAAGAAATCAGACCTGATACTATCAGGCAAACAGTGGTGCCTATGGTTCAAAAGAATTCAACTCTAGGTATTCTTGTACAACCCACTATTGTTGAAGCTATTGATATGATATCCATGTTGTCCCAAATAATTGTAAAAGTACCTTTGTCTAAACTTCTTAGAATTGAAGAGCATAAAAGCAAGGCTTTATCATGGTTGGGGGGGATATGAAACAATAATATTGCTGTAGAACAGATTGTTATCCAAAAAACCCCATTAGTAGTAGAAGATAGTGGTATCATATCCTAGATTCCCAAAAAAAAATTAGATGATTCCTCAGTGGCATTTATAGAAGATATTGACCCTTTTTTCCTCAGTCTAATCATAAAAGGGAAGACCCTAAAAAATTGCATAATAGACTCAAGAGCTTCTAACACCATAATGCCTTTCAAAGTAATGGAAGCCTTAGGGTTGAAAGTGGACACCAAGTAGGGCAGATGTAGAGGAATGGATGCTAGAGAAGTCCCAGTCATAGGTACCATAAATGCTTTACCATTCAAATTAGCTGCATATCTCGAAGTAGAGTTAACCATGTCAGTCCTTGTAGTGGATATACCTCCACACTATGGAATGTTGCTTTCTTGAAAATGGAGTGCTGCTATGGGGGGTAGTCTGCAATGTTAATTAATCTATGCTACTTTTCACATAGGGGATAAAGCTATCAAGGTAAACTGAGAGCCAAGGGTTAGTCACATTTTAGGGGAAGGAATTGACAAAGATGCCACTTGCTTCTTAGATATTGGTGTGAATGCCTTTAGAGCTGAATTGATTATTCAAGAAGTTGAGAATTTTCCTACTATAATTGAACATGAAGTTGAATGTTGCACGAACTCACCAATATTATGGACAATTTTTTTTGATGGGGCTAGTTCTAAACAGGGTGCAGGGGCAGGGGTAGTTTTTGTTTCCCCTGAGAAAAGTACTTTCAAATACTCATTCACTTTGAAATTTTCTTGTACAAATAACATAGCAGAGTATGAGGCCTTGTTGCTCAGATTGATAGTTGCTACACATCATGGAATTAAGAAATTGCATGTCATAGGGGATTATGAACTAGTTATCTCCCAAATAAAAGAAACCTTTTCATCAAGGAACAAGAGATTGAAACAATATAGAAATGCAATTTGGGATCAGATAGAATCTTTTGATGCATTTGGCATCTCATGGAGAGATAGGACTTAGAATAAGATGGTTGATTTATTAGAAAATGTAGCAATCAAACCTAAGGAGATATCATTTGCAGGAATCTCTCAAATTGAGGTACAAAATAGACCTTCAATACTTGATAACATTGAAAATTGGCAAGTCTTCGAAGATGACAAGGACATTATAAATTTTTTGTTAAATGAAGACAGATACCTAGGTCAAGAAATGGATTGCATTGATTTAATTGAAACTATAGATGGTAAGGAAACCATTTTTGGCTAGGAGATTATGCATTTCAAAACTAATAAGGTGCCTAAGGGGTTAGTGGTTTGGGAAAGTATTTTTGATAATTAGGATAGAGTCAAACTAGGAGTTAAGGACCCTAAGCCTCAAGAATTAGAAGAGATAAACCTTGGTACTGATGAAGCTCCCAAAAAGTTTTATATTAGCCAAAATCTACCTATAGAAATCAGAAAACCATGAATTGACTTGCTTAGGAAGTATAGACATGTTTTTGCATGGTCATATAATGACCTTAAGGCTTATAGGGAAGATTTGTTCCAACATGTCATACCACTAAAGGATAATATAAAACCTTTCAGACAGAAACAAAGACCAATAAACCCTACCCTAGCTCCCAAAATGTAAGAAGAATTGATGAAATTAAGGGATGGGGGGAATAATCAAACCAATTAGACATTCCACCTAGGTTTCAAATTTGGTACCTGTCAGAAAAGAAAAATCCAGACATAAGATTATGTGTGGATTTTAGGAATTTGAACATTGCATCCTTGAAGGATAATTATGGATTACCAAATATGGAAGCCATGTTGCAGTAAGTAACTGGTTCTAAATTAATGTCCATGATGGATGGTTTCTCTGGGTACAATAAAGTTTTAGTAAAGGAAAATGAATAATTTAAGACAGCCTTCACAACCCCATGGGGAACCTATGTATATGTAAGGATTCCATTTGGATCCATTAACATAGGAGCTACTTTCCAAAGAGCTATGGATGTGGCATTTCATGATTATATCAAAAAATTTATGGTTGTATACCAGGATGACCTTAAAGCATATTCTAAGAAGGTTGAGGATCATTGTAGGCATTTGGAGAAAAAATTTGTCAAAGCTTTGGAATAGGAAGTATCATTGAATCCCAATAAATGTACATTTGGGGTGATAGAAGGCAGATTGCTAGGACATATAGTGTCTAAAGATGGTGTGAAGATAGACCCTGAAAGAGTGACAGCCATTGATAAAGTGCCTAAATGCTTTTATTTGTAACATGATGACTTGTGGCCATGCAAGTATTTAAGGAAGGCTTGGGTAGAGTTAAATAAATGAGTCCAAGAGCTTGAGGAGCAAAGATTTGTATTTGGATATGAAGTTGTAAATTTGTGAGAAGAGGTAGTCATTGCCACTTGAGGAATTAGGAGATTTCTTGGTGGCTTTCAAGCACAAATTTAGATCTTGTTGGAGCTTTCTACCACAATGTTGTTATTTTATATATATGGAATAGCTAGGTTTTTGGATTAGATCTTGAATGATCTAGAAGAAATATTAGTTGCTTTGTATTTGGTCATAACCAAAAAGGCCTTAAAGCACAAGACATTGCATGTAATCAATTGTTTTATGAATAAAGGGTTGAGTTTGGTATCAGATCTTGCATCACGTGTTGTGTTTCCATTGTGTGGTTAATTACAGGGGGGATAGGACATCTCATTTGGGGATTCTCCTACCTTGGATTTCATCAATTGGTATCAGAGTGAAGATTGGAGCTAGTTGATATTGTGGATTTTTTTCTTTGGGTTTGAAAAGATATTGGAAGATTGGACCCTAGGGTGATTGATGATCTATGTGATGTTGTAGAGACAATGATTTCAGCGAAGGTTTGATCATATTTCACATATGAGATAGAATTGATGAAAAATCATATCATGAGAGCTATTACTAGTGTACCTATGAATGTGGGCATTGAATATGGTTATGAGGAAGATGCTAAATATTTTGAAGTTTTTTGATCTAATGGTGAAGATAGATCTAGTTGCATGGAGAGACCTATGGAAGATAGGGTTGGTTAGTTTGATAGATCTTGAGTTCACTTGAATTTGAAGCATAAGATGGATGCTTCTTATTTATTAGGTACTTTGAATCCCCCAGACCTGATTGATTGGATTGGTGAATTGGAAGACTACTTTGAGTTAGAGGATATTGGTGATCCTCTTAGAGTGAAGTCAGCACAGAAAAAGTTGAGAGGACATGCTTCTCTTTGGTAGAAAGAATTGCAAAGAAACAAAGAAGAAGAAGGTGAAATGAAGATCACTCATTTTGAGGTTGATGGTGAGTATATTATCATGAATTTTGATGGTATTCATTTGGGGCAGTATCCTAAGAATTGGATAGATGGATAATATGATTGAGATGTTGCATTCATAACTATGTCTATCACTGACGTCAACATAGTATTGTTTCTATGAAGACTGACAGTGTATAAAATAGAGAACAAGGTCATACATATTACATATTAATGATTAGGTCATGTGAAATTGAGAACATATTCTACACTATGTCCTGATCAAGTGGATGACTATGTGTAAAGATAGTTGAATAGACGTAAGAGTTATTCAAGAATTATAGAGGATGGTGTGTAGACAAAGTACTAGAGTAGTGGTTTCTTGTATTTGGATTGTATCTCTTAATAGGAATATAATTGTGATGAGAAAATTTAGATAGTGATAGAAGACATCAGCAAGTGGGAAAAGTTAGAAGTCACTTATGTGAGAAATTGTAAATACCATGAGCCGACAATGTTGTGTAATTGTAAAATATAGATTGTTTATCTCAATCAGGTCCTATTATAATTAATTGGGAAAGCCTCAAGGCTAACTAAAGGAATTATTTTGAGAAGGTGGTATAAAGGAAGGTTATTATACTTGTGATGAAAAAGTAAGTAAGTTTTGATTCAAGTATGATATGTGAAGTACTTGGTAAATGCGAGTAAGTGATCCAATGGATGAATTCGAGGTGAAGATCAAAGATCTGGTATTGAGATCAGAAGAGGATTGGCCCAGTCTAGAGGATACATGAGTTAAAGATTGTTTTATTTCTATTATTTTGCAAGAAATAATACAAAGATTAGTTGGACAGTGAGTTTGGTGGTCTTTCCCCTAAAGTTTTTTGGATAGTGGGTCCTTCTACCTTCTACAACTCCTAATAGGGACTAATATATACTCTATTTATTTAATTGGTTCCTAAAAAATTCCATCCTCTTATAAGGAAATTTTATATTAGTACATCATTTTGTGGGTACCATCCCCACTTGAGTTTTTCCTCTGATCAAGGGTTTCCCTAGTTATTATATTTGATATTATTGTATATGTGTATCTTCTTATGGTTTCTTATTATATTGTTTGCATGGTTAAGGATTAATAAGATTGATAAATTTTTCAATAGTTGGATAACTGATTCATCCCCCTGCCCCTCTCAGTTATCTTGGTGGACTTTACTTTCTAACAATTGGTATCAAAGCATCATGTCCTTGAAGGAAAATCTTAACAACTTAAGCAGATCAATGATGGGTCACTTTAGAAAAGAAATTCCTAAATTTAATGGAGTTAATTATGATAGCTGGAAAGAGGAGATGAAGACTCATTTTATATGTTTGGGTCTAGGGTATTGGCTGATGACAAAGAATGGAAAGATGATTGTTGAAGAAATAAAACTTGAGAAATAAAGTTAAGCCAAAAGATATATGTTTATGTGAAATATTCTTGCCAAAGAAGTATTATTGTCATCTATTTCTAAGAACAAATACGGTCAAGTAAAATCCTTAGATACATGTCATAAAATTTGGAAAGCTTTAGAAACTAGATTTGAAGGTAATGTGTATGCTAAAAGAATCAGACTATAGAATTGGATATGTTTGTTTCAAGATATTAAAATGATGGAAGATGAATCTTTAAGAAGTTATATTGGTAGAATATCATAAATTATTGTAGGTATTAAGTCTTACAATGGATCAAAATTTGGAGTTGAGGTTATTTAGAAGATCTTGAAAACTTTGACACCATCATTCCAACAAATAGCACAGATGATTGAGCTAGTCATACCCTTCACTCAAAAGTTTACCAAAGAGACTATACTTGAAAGATTGGAAGCAATAGAAGTGAGCTTGAAGAATTATGGAGATTTTCCTAGAGTGGAGATAACTTTCATTGAAAAGAAAAGCTTATAGATGTCTTCATCAAAGAACTAAGACTATTGTTGTGTACACAAATGTAAAAGTGGATGAAAATTTTGGAGTTAAAGAAAAAATGTTGGATTATAATTCTAATGAAGAAGAAGATAATCCCAAACTTGTTATAGAAAATATTGAAGTTTTCTTTGAGACAAACAATTATTTACAAAATGATGTTCAAATTGTTGAATAGAGAGAAGAACCAAGATCTAAATCTAGAGAAGAATTAAGAGTTTAAATAGTAATTCCTACACCAAATAGGAGTTTGATAAAAAAATCACCCTATCAGATCATTACAAGCAAAAAAAAAGGAATTCTAATAAGAAATAGAGTAGATGAAGAATTGTGTTTAATTTCTCAAGTTGAACCAAAGAGTGTAGATTAGATATGCAAGGATGATCATTAGATTTAAGAAATCAAGGATGAACTAGATCAGATTGTGAAGAATGAGACATGGGAAGTGGTTCCTAGACCTAAAGAAAAGAATGTTATAGGAACTAAATGGGTTTTTAGAAAATGGTGAATGAACAAGGTGAGGTTGTAAAAATAAAGAAAGATTCATATGCAAAGGATTTTCACAACAAGAATGTATAGATATGAAGAGACATTTTCCCTTATTTCTAGAATTGAAGCAGTAAAGATGTTATTGGCTTATGTAGCAAGTAAAAAGTTCAAAGTGTATTAGATGGCTATAAAGTCAATATTTCAGAATGGAGAACTTGAAGAAGAATTATACATTGAGCATCTTGAAGGATTTCCTTTGACAGAAGGAAAATATAGGGTATGTAGAATGAAGAAAGCATTGTATGGCCTAAAGAAAGAACCTAGTAATTGGTATATAAGATTAGACAAGTATTTGAAAAAGTTGGGATTTTCTAAAGGTATGGTAGATATTCATTTATATTTGAAAGAAATTGAGAATGAATTGTTGATTATTGTGATATTTGTGGATGACATAATCTTTGGAGGAAATGATGAAGTAAGTGAGAAAAAAATTTGATAGAAATAAGATTAAGGTGTGTGAGTACAAAAGAGAAGACAGAAGATATATATCTAAAGCCTTTTCCTAAGGATACATTTGAGTATTTGTGAGGTATGCTTGGGGTTATGCCAATGCCTACTTCTAAATAGATGATGCAGAAAGTGCATCAGTCCAGTGGAACAAAGCATTATTATTTATCTAGGATGAATGTTGATGATTAATGTATGGGGGAGTATCTATGATGAACAGAGTCATCAATGACTCTTCATAGATGGTTTAGAATAGTGTCTTAAGATACTTGATCTGGTTGATGACTAGATAAAATAATTGACATAATGAAGCATTTTTCATTGATGTCAATGGGGGAAAAATTTCATGAAAACCATCTCCTACATATGGGGGAGAAGTTTTATAGATAGAGAGTGAGATAAAACATCCTCTATCACAATAGGGGAGAGAATTGGTATTGAGATTAATTGATGTCAATTAAGGAGAAGATGTGAATAGTTAATTTGTATGCATGTACAAAATGGGAAAACATGAATGGAGATTCATTCTAGTGAGTTAGAAATATCAACAATTGATGGAAAATAGAGAGTGAGGTCATACAGATTGCATATTCATGATTAGTTAATGCATATTTTAGAACATATTCTAAACTATGTCTTGATGCAGTGGACAATGTTATAAATATTTAGAATAACTAAGAGGGGGGTGACTTAGCTACTAAGGTCTATATGTTCCACTTAAATAATTAAACATTAAACACATCATTGTTCTACTTATCCTATTGTTGCTCAGTCTCTACTATAAAATTTTCATAAACTTAACTTACGTCGCCTAATGAAAACATCATCACATGTAAAAAATTCATAAGATATTCATCACAGTTTGATACTAGGATTTTACATGGAAACCCAATTTTGGAAAAACCACCAGCAACATGTCACTCTTTTTTACTCTTTCAAAGTGAGCTCTGAAAGGAGCCAACCCTATGAAAGGTTATACTACACATTATTAAATGCGACTTGGTTAGATAATTTAATCACCCTATTAGGAGTGGCCTCATAAGAGGACTTTGATCATTCCATTTATAATGTCACCTTATTAAAGGATCTGCACAGATTGTTAAGTCTTCAAATGACTATTAGGTCAACCTCTGTTAAAAGGATTTCAATACAAACTATTTACAATGATAAGAAAGAAAATAGTAGGTTTTGATCTATGTGATTACAAATCACTTTTACTAGTTTAGATCTATGTTCATTCCTTATGTTGGTTCACTAATAAGCCTTTCATTGTCATTTCTAATCTTGATCTACTTGGACCCCCTTCAAGAAATCAATCCACTTCTTCTTATGAACACTTAAGCCTTCTTCTCAAATTCACTTATCAACAACAACATCACATCTAGATCAACCTTTCTCTGTATGACTTATTTCACATACAAACTCACACACATAGTGGTTGGGGTTGGACTAGGCACCAAATGTTTGGTTCTATATCATCTTAAATAGGCAATCTCTATTTTTCCATTTTCTACATCCATCGTAGATCTTAGGGTTTATGATTAAATTCAACTCAATTCAATGTATCTGAACATCTTCTTTATTATCCTCTAGAAACTTCTCTAGAATCCTTCTATTAGGTCTTTACCGAATCATCACCTTAAATTTAATGATCCAACTCATCAATCTTATCTTCAATACATTTTACATCTCCCAAGAAATCAAGTAAGTCAACTTGATCTTTCAATTTCTTTCAATTTTATCTTTTACCATCACTCAAAAATCACTAAATTTTGACACTTGGTCCATAGTCAAATACTCGATCATTGAAAAGCTTTCTGGCTCAACATCAACTAACTTTCTCAGTCGATGCTAATGCTTGGCCAACACTAGATTTTCTTGGCACTAATTGTGGCTTGGTTGAAACTAGCATTACTATTTAATAGACTAAATTTAAGGCTAAGTTCATTCCTGTTGATTATGAACTTTAGCTATTTAAGAGATTGTAGAATATGAAATAGAAGGATATGTTTGTGAAAGATTATATTGGGAAATTCTACAAGTTGACTATTTAATTTAGTCATAGAGAACTATCTAAGGATGGATACATTAATGGTTTGAGATTCAATATTTAGGATGAGGTTGGTATGCTAAAGATTGATTTCATTGAGGATTATTATCAATATGCTCTGAAGGAAAAAGATTAGTTGAAGAGGATAAATCAGGGTAGTTCCCAAGGGAAGGAGAGGCAAGATCACTTAGAAAAGGATAAACCAAGTACAAAAAATGAACCAAAACTTGTTGAGCCAAGGAAGATGATGGGTAAGGTTACCTTTAAAGGTAATTGTTTTCACTATGGTGAAGAAGGACATAGAGCTTATGAATCTTCACAATAGAAGAGTTTTTTGTGAATGAGGCAGAAGACTGGGTCAATGAACCTAAGAGGGAAGGAGAGAACTTGTTGGCTTAGAGAATGCAGATTGGTAAAAGGGTATTGGAACCTTTTCAAAGGAGTAATTTGTTTAGGACTTGTTGTAACTCTGCTAGTAAAATCTACAATGTGATTGTGGATGGTGGTAGGAGTGGTAACCTTGGTGCTAAGGAGATGGTTCAAAAGATAAGTTTCAAGAGAGTGAGATATCCTTGTCCTTATAGGATTGGTTGGTTACAAGATGGATATGCTTTGGAAGTGAGAGAACAATGTCTTATTGATTTTTAGATTGGATAGTATAAGGATCAATAGTTGTGTGATATTGTGGACATGAGTAGTTGTCACATATTACTTCATAAACCTTAGCAGTATGATTATAGGGCTCTACATTATTGTGTCAAGAATGTATTTATAGTTGATAAGGGTGGAAAAAAAAATTCACTAATTCCTTTGCAGAATGAAGATCTTGGTAGGAGGAACCTGAGCTTTGGGAGTTGAGTTGAGCTAAAGGATTTTGAGAGGGTAAGAGATCAGTATGGAAAATAGACCTATGCTATACTAAGGAAGTAGAGTAAATAGTTATCTATTGCTCCAATGGATTGAGAGAAGTGGAATATAGTGAAGAGTGTGCACTTTGATAACTTGGATGATATATATGTGAAGAAACAGTTTAGGATTTTTGTGCTAAATCTCACAAGATGTTCTTCGAGATGATTAAGAACATCTTTCCACACTTTGAATGCCAATTACAAGAGCATCCTAGGGAAGTTCAAAATCCTACATGTTGGATTAATTTTGATCTTGGAGTTGGAAGTCTTGGTCAAAGAAGAGGTGATGAACAGTCATTATTGGGTAGTTCTTGGATGTAATATTCACTAAGGTTCTTAATCGTTGAAGGTGATCAGTCACTGAAGATGCTCAGTCATTGAAGATGCTTGGTCACTGAAGGTTCTTAGTCACTTAAGGTACTCAACAACTTAGGGAACATGGCCCACATTGTGTTTCTTAGCTTATACTACATTTCTTGGCATCTACTATGCAACATGGCATGTATTATTACTTTGTGATTTTTTTTTATGCTCGACAATTTGTCTCGCTAAATGGAGTTCTTGCAGATTGGATCAATTGAGTTCATGCATTTAATGCATGTAGCATATGATTGTAATGTGGATTAATCATGGGGTTGTGTGTGGACCTATTTGGGTCTTGTTTATTTATCATATGTCTATTTAATAATTGATGTAAGTCAACTTGTGGTATATTGTGTTTCTAGATGCTTCTATTTGCAATAGACCAACATGTTGCCATGCAAGTATTTAAGGAGTACTCAGGTAGAGTTGAAGAGATGTAGTCCAAGATCTAGAGGAGTAGAGATTTGAATTTGGGTTCAAAGTTACAAATTTGTGAGTAGAGCTAGTAGTTTCAACTTGAGAAATAAGGAGATTTCTTGGTTGCTTTCTACCACAAATTTACATCTTGTTGGAGGATTCTACTAGAGTGTTGTTGTGTTATAGATCTAGACTAGCTAGGGTTTGCGATTGGATCTTGAGATATCTTGTAGAACTATTAGTTTCTTTATATTTGGTTGTAACTGAGAAGGTCTTAAATCCTAGCACATTACATTCAATAATATTTTTTATCAATAAAGAGTTGAGTTTGGTATCAAATCTCGCATCTTGTGTTGTGTTTTTGTTGTGTAATTAATTGTTGGGGCCTAGCACATCTTCATCAAGGATTCTCTTGCCTTGAATTTCATCAGGTCCTATCAGAGAGAAGGTTGGAGTTGGTTGATCTTTTGGATTTTTTTCTTTTGGTTTTCAAAGAGATTAGAAGATTCTTGCAAGAAGATTTGACCCTAGGGTGATTTGTGATCTCTGTGATGCTATAGAGATAAGGATTTTATAGAAGGTTAGATCATATTTTTGATTTCAGATAGAATTGATGAAAAATGATATCAAGAGAGCTATTGTTGGTGTTCCTATTAATGTGGGCATTAAAGATGGTTATGAGGAAGCTATTGAAAACTTTGAAGTTTCTAGATCTAGTGGTGAAGATAGAACTAGTCGCATGGACTGACCTATAGAAGATAGGGTTGGTCAATTTGATAGATTTGGAAATCACTTGAAGCTAAAGCATAAGATGGATGTTTCTAATTTCTTGGGTATTTTGAATATTATAAAATTGATTGATTGGATTGGTGAAATGGACGACTACTTTGAGTTAGAGGATATTGGTGATCCACTTAGAGTGAGGTTGGCACAAACAAAGTTGAAAGGACATGCTTCTCTTTGGTGGAAAGAATTGCAAAGAGATAGAGAAGAAGAAGGTGAAATTAAGATCACTCATTTGAGATTTATGGTGACTAAACTAAAGGCTAAGTTCATTCCTATTGATTATGAACTTGAGTTATTTAAGAGATTGCATAATCTAAAACACAAGGATATGTTTGTGAAAGATTATACTAAGAAATTCTACGGCTAATTATTTTTTTTGGGCATAGATAGTTGTCTAAGGAGAAGCTGGTTCAGTATATTAATGGTTTGAGATTCAATATTCATGATGAGGTTGGTATATTGAAGATTGAATTGATTGAGGATTCTTATCAGTATGCTTTGAAGGCAAAAGATAAGTCAATGAGGAGAAATAAGGGTAGTTCCCAAGGGAAGGAGAAGAAAGGTCACTCGACAAAGGATAAACCAAGTACATAAGATGAACAAAAACCTTTTAAGCTGAGGAAGAGGATGGGTAAAGTTTCCTTTAAAGGTAATTGTTTTTGTTGTGGTGAAGGACATAGAGCTCACGAATGTTTCCAGAAGGCTGGTCATAGAAGAGTTTTTGTTGTAAATGAGGTTTAAGAATTTATTAGTGAACCTAAGAGGGAAGGAGAGAACTTTCTAGCTCGGTTAGTACTATTTAGTAAAAGGGTATTGGAACCTTGTCAAAGGAGTAGTTTGTTCATGACTTGTTATAAGTCTACTGGTAAAATATGCAATGTGATTGTGTATGGTGGTAGTATTAGTAACCTTGTTGCTGAGGAGATGGTTCAAAAGATTAGTTTTAAGAGAGTGAGATGTCCTTGTCCTTATAGGATTGGTTGGTTACAAGTTAAACATTCATTGGAAGTGTGGGAATAGTGCCTTGTCAATTTTTAGATTAGGATATATAAGGATCAAGTGTTGTGTGATATTATGGACATGAGTAGTTGTCACATATTTCTTGGTAGACCTTGGCAATATAATTGCAAGGCTATGCATCATTTTGTCAAGAATGTATTTATAGTTGAGAAGGGTGGCTAAAAGTTTTCACTGATTCATTTGCAAAATGAAGAACTTGGTAGGAGTAACCTAAGCTTTGGGAGCTGACTTGAGCTGAAGGATTCTAAGAAGGTTAGAGATTAGCAAGGAAAATAGACATGTGCTACACCAAGGAGGTGGAGTAAATAGTTATATGTTGCTTGAAAGGATTGGAAGAAGTATAATAAAGGGAAGAGTGTACATGGTAAAAGAACAAGCATGTGTCACCTTTTAGGATATCCTAGGGGGTTATGGCTAAAAGGGTTTCAGTCGTAACACTTACAGCCATACATACATGGCACCGAGTTGCATTGACATGGCCACCAGTGTTACAGTCAAAACCCTTTTGATGAAAATGTTATGAGTGAATACATGTACATCACAGTCACTTATAGTGGCTCAATTTCACTGTAGTGATTTCTAGGTTTCTTGGAGCAGGTTAGAGTGTTTTGGCCATAAGAGTTGGTATAATTTTTTTTGGTTTTGTTTGGTTTTGTTGAGTTTTTTTTAGGTATTATATGTTATTTTTACTTTATTTTTTTTATTTTTTAAGTGTTTTATTAGTTAGATTTGTTGTTTAATAGTTAAATGTTAAATGGTTTTTATGTAGATAACTATAATTAAATGTTCAATGTAGATAACTATAGTAAGATTTAATATTAATTAATTATAGTCATATATTAAACTTAGTTAACATAGATTACAATCAAATTTACATATTAAACGTAGTTAAAATATATTAAACTTAGTTAACCAAAATTACATAGAAATCTTTTTCAAGCCTAGAACAGTTCTTCAATTAGTTACATTCAATTTTAGTAAATAGCTTAAATATTTGTACACTTAGTTTCAAATTAACTAAAGCAGAGTTTTTTTTTCACACATACATGCATATTTTTTTGTTCAAATAGATGAGCTATATACATTGTTGATATTTATATATATTTTAAAATGGTCAATACTTTTTAGTTTTTAAACTTAGATATAATTAAATAGTGCATGTAATGTAATGTTGTACATATATGTTTTAAATTTAAAAACTCAAGATTATATTTATTTACACAAATATGTTTATATATGTGTATATATTCATGTCCACATCTAGATCTTTATCATATACTTGTATCTTAGGCTCTCAATTTATAGATATATACACATCTTTGTACATCATACACTATGGCATCTAGTATTGGGTGTGCACCTACATCCTCTAGGGAGGATAGTGTTCAGGGAGGAGGTGGTAGTGCTAAGTTTGGTATAGGATATAGAGCGACATCATCATCTGAGGAGAGACAACAGTTATTTAGAGATATTAATGCTAGGATATCTCATGTTATCGAGTTCCTAGATGCTACACTTCTGACTTCTACCATCCTGACTAATACGGAGAAAGTTATTGCAATGAGAGGTGAGTTGTATCATATGATTCAGCCAGTTAAGTCATACAACCCATATGTCATTATCAGTATTGAGACTTTTTATTATTCTCTTTCTTGCAATGTCACTAGCACTGTGAAGTATAGAAAAATTGATACAGAGGTCTCCACTACTATGGTGAAGACCATGTCTCCATTTTATACAAATATGCCTCACGTTAGAGGTGACTCAGCTATGAAGTACAAAGATAATCTTGTTGTGTCATTTATGTATCCTAGTTGGCTAGTTGCACATCATTGATAGCCAAAAAATAATGAGTTTCCTCTCTATTTTTGCAAACAACTATTTGCAAAATTTCATTTATAGTATGATGTAGATTATACATATTTTCTAGCTCACATTGGCCAAGGCCTAGTTAGATTATTAGAGAGGTTTAGACCTGCAAACACCCCTGCACCTACTAATAAGTGGGATATGGTGGATCTGAACCTTTTGGTTATGCTAGTAGGTCCAAAGATGACTACTATGGGTTTGAGTGTTCCTAGTGATATAGTTAGGACTTAGATTTATTCTAACATTGCCATGGTTTCAAGAGATGTCATCTAGTTGATGTGGTAGATATATGTTATGATCTCATGGTACCATTCTGACAACCGCATCGTCTAGCATAGGAGATGATGATGCATATGGAATAGTACACATACCTTCTCCACTAGAGGTTTCTACTATATCAGATGTATATGCATTGTATCATATGGCATCATATTTATCTAGTGATCTTCTTAGTTCATATCAAGCCTTAGCAACAATCATAGGGATTCCTCTTAGTAACATTGATGGACACATCAACCACATTCTCTCACACACAGTAGGATCACATTGTTTAGAGAGATAGGAGGATATTCCTGCACCTTCTACAACACCCCCCCACCCCCCACCCCCCACCCCCCACTTAGGTCCCCACAATATGCTAGTGTATATTTACCACTATTCTTACAAATGAGATGATCGATTTAGACATTGATCCTGTTATATCACTGCACGATTCAAATATCAGTCTGATCGGCAGAGCATTACATGCTTTAGGGTAAATATATCTATGAACTTTAATTTATTTTTTATAGTAATTTATAATTATAATCTTTCACATACTTGATTTTAAATACATACCTAGAGACACATATTTTCTTGATTTGAAATCTAACTTAAATATGCATGTATGTATACATGTGGTATAGGGTCTTAGAGTGATAGTATCTTACATTTTGGTAATCTTCAGATGCTGGAAAATCCCAAATAACATGAGTGAGAGGTATATAATTTATATATTTGATATACATATAATGTGTGTAATTTTATATAACTATATTTAAAACAAATTTATTTTGACATGTATGTGTGTATTTCTTTCATTTGACACAAAGTCCAGATGCAAATCATAGACCCTTTTGGGATCATGGATCGAGAGGGGGACAAGGTTGATCTACATGTATATGTAGTGCTTGTGATATTTTAGATCTATCTATTTCATTGATATGGAGACATTTTTTTTTTTTTATTGGATACATTTGATATGCAGACCTACGTATTTTATATGTTATTTGGAAACATTTGATATGGAGACCTACATGTATTATATGTTATTTGGATACATTTTTAATGGAGACCTACATGTTTAATGAGTTATTTAGATACATTTGATATGGAGACCTACATCTTTTATATGTTATTTGGATACATTTCGTTAGAGTAATAAAGTATTTTCTTATTAATCATATCATATTGATTTAATTATTAAGTCACTTACTATCTCTCGTTTACTTAAGCTAAAACTTGGGCATATAATAATTAATTATTTTATTAATTATTATCATGTAGCCTAGGTTTTACATGTTAGGGTTTTGATCACCTTTATAAGGATGATCTCTCTTTGTAATTATAAAATTCATTCACTTTTGATGTAAAAATCTCTTCTTTTTCTCATCAAAAATGTCTCATTTATGGATCTGGCAATTCCATCCTCCATAGCTTTTTGCTTCTCTCTTCTATGATAGGTGTTTGTATGCAAGTGATTCTTGGGAGCTGTAGGGTTGAGCTTTCATCAACTTCGACACATTTTATATGGAGACATTTCAAATATGTTTTTTTGAGACATTTTATATGGTATTTTGGAGATAGTTGATATGGTTATATTATTCTCCATCTAGACATTTCATTCTATACATGTACATGTTAGTTCATAGATGTGTTATTTTCTAGATTTATGTTATGTTCATGCCTTATGTTCACATTTATGTTCACATATTACATGTTCATATTGGATGTACGTATATTTTCAATATTCATATTTATATTCATGTTTATGTTCATGTTTATGTTCACATTTATATTCATATTTATGTTCATATTTATATTCATGTTTATGTTCATATTTATATTGATGTTGATGTTGATGTTGATGTTTTCAATTCATTACATATGATAATTTTCATGCCATCATCTAACTTTAAGAACATACATGTAAGAATATAAATAGTACATTAGATCACTTAAGAATACATAAGAACATAAAGAATGCGCTAAAGAATACATAGGATCATTTATTCACTAGAAAGAATACATAACATCAAGAGGATGTCTTAAGGTGATGTCTTAAGTGTATGTCTTAAGGGGAGGTCCTAAGGGGATGTCTTAAGGGAAGGTCCTAAGAGGATTTCATAAGGGGATGTCCTAAGGGGATGTCTTGAGGGGAGGTCCTGAGAGGGAGGTACTAAGGTGACATAGGGAGGAATGAAATAACTAGGGCCAAGGGCACACCCAGTTATCCAAACCACCATGCAAGAGTTAACAAAGTGGAAAACAAAACACAAATACAACACCAAGGAGAGAGAGCAAGATATTTTATTGATTCAATAAATAATCAGCATACATGCCCAGCTGTAAGGCCTTCTGGGTTATGACCAAATACAAAATACTACTTCCAAATCCACAGTCTAGCTTTACATTTGCATTTCCAGACACATATGCCTTCCCTTTCAACCCTCTAAGTTTTTCCTTTAATCTAAGCCTAAGAACTTTATTTATACTTGCCAAATAAGATTACAAAAGATTATAGAACATTACATAATAGAAATGCCAACCTCAGAATGGTCAACCCTCATCCCTCAAAAAGATCCTATCATTAAATTCACAATTGAAATTAAATACACAAGTCAACTCCCACTAAGAACCAATAACATAGAAAACTCAGCACACACTTGAAAACTAGCACTCAGTAGCAACTAGAAACTAGCACTCAGCATCAACTGGAAACTAGCACTCAGCACCAACTAGAAATTGGCACTCGACATCAACTAGCAGAATGAAAAAAAGTGTAGGATTACAATGAAACCCAGGATACTCTTACATTAGACAACTAGGGTTGGAAGAAATGATTAACCTGAATCATGCAAGTGTCATAACCTGAGCTAAATCTAACTCAATTTGAGAAATCCATGTAGCATCTTCAATAGATCTGTTCTTCTACTTTTCCAAATATTTGTAGTAACATTTTCCTCTTGTTCTCTTGCCAACTCTCTGATCCAATATCTGTTCAACTTCTTCAATCTACTTCTTAGGATAATCATCTGATACAACAACTTCATCATCTGGCTCATGATACTTATATAAATCAACAACATTGAATATAAGAGATATATCCATGTCATTAGGTATCTCAACTTCATAAGCATTACCACTATCAAACTTCTTCAAGATCTTATAAGGTCCAAACTTCTTCATCTTTAGGTTACTATATGTTCCAATAGTAAATCTTCCTTTCTTCAAGTGAACCATCACCTCTTCACCAACTTCAAAAATATGATGTCTTCTAGACTTATCAACATTCTCTTTATACTTATGATTACTTTTTTCCATCCTCAACTTTACTTTCTTATGCAAAAATTCCATAAAATCAGCAAATTCTTCTCTTGCAGCACTTCTCTTTTCTTCACCAAAAACATCCTTCAAATATTATACTCCTCTAGGCTTCATTCCAGTAACAATCTTAAAAGGCATCTTCCCTGTACTCCTATTCACAAAATTATTATATGCAAACTCAACTTGTGCTAACACTACTTCCCAATTACTTGGTTTATCTCCAACTAAACATCTCAACAAATTACCCAAGCTTCTATTCACAACCTCTATCTATCCATTTGTCTATGGATGGAATGTGGAACTAAATTTCAACTTAGTACCCATCTTCTTCCACAAAGTCTTCCAAAAATAACCAACAAACTTACTATCTCTACCAGAAATAATACTTCTTGGTAATCCATGCAATCTCACAATCTCTTTAAAGAAAAGTTCAGCAACATACTCAACATCTGATGTCTTCTTACATGGTATAAAATGAGCCATCTTAGAAAATCTATCCACTACAAAAATATATATAATCATACCCCTTCACTATCTTAGGTATTCCAAGAACAAAATCCATACTGATGTCACTCCAAGGTTTCTTAGGAACAACAATAGGTGTATACAAACTAGTATTCTAACTTACTCCTTTTGCAACTTGACAAACTCCGCAACTCTTCACAAATTTTTGAACATCCTTATACATTTGTGGCCAATAATACTTCTTTTTCAGCAAACTCAATGTCTTATCAATTCCAAAATGTTGAGCCAATCCACCACTATGTTTTTCCTTAATCAGATTCAACCTCATAGAACTTCTAGGAATACACAACTGAATTCCTTTGAACAACATATCTTCTTGAATGAAATACTCATCATACTTACTTATGTGATCTATCAAATTTGGTGCTCTGCACTCTGTGCATGCCTCGAAAAAATTAGGATCAACATCATACAACTCTTTCATTTCATCAAAACCAAGAACTTCAACCTTCATTTAAGTTAACAAAGAATGTCTTCTACTTAATGCATCAGCAACTCTGTTAGTAACTCCACTCTTATGCTTGATAAAAAATGTGAAACTCTACAAGTACTCAACCCACTTCATATGTCTCTGATTCAATTTATGTTGACTTCCCAACCATTTTAAAGCTTTATGATCAATATACACTACAAACTCCATAGGAATCAAATAATGTCTCCACTTCTTCAATGCTTGAACAATAGCATAAAACTCTTGATCATACATAGAATACTTCCTTTTAGCATCATTCAACTTCTCACTAAAGAAAGGAATAGGTTTAATTTCTTGACTTAATACAACTCTTATTGCATTACCACTTGCATCACACTCAACTTGAAATACTTTGTTGAAATCTGGCAAAGCCAATATAGGTAACTCAACAACCTTTTGTTTCAAAGTCTCAAAACTATTATCAGCTCCATGTGTACACTTGAATTTAATTTTTGTCTCCTCTCATTGTCTTAGTCATAGCATTACAAATAGAACTGAAATTCCTTATAAACTTTCTGTAAAAACTAGCTAAACCATGAAATGATCTTACCTCACCCACATTCTTAGGTGTAGGTCATTCCAAAGTTGCTTTTACCTTCTCAAGATCCATTCTCAAATGATCATCTGAAATAAAAATCCCCAAATATATAATCTCTTATTGCATAAAAGAACATTTTTTCAGATTAATCATCAACTTCTCCTCTTTCAATCTTTGTAATACTTTTCTAACATGCTCAAGATGTTCTTCCTTAGTCTTACTAAATATCATAATGCCATCCAAATAAACAATCACAAACTTACTCAAGAATCTTTTCAGAGCTTCATTCATCAAACTCACGAAATTACTCAGTGCATTAGTCAAACCAAAAGGCATAACCAACCATTCATACAAACCATCTTTTATCTTGAAAGCAGTCTTCTATTCATCACCTTCTCTGATTTTGATCTGATGATAGCCACTCTTCAAATCAATCTTGGTAAAATACTTTGCTCCACTCAAACAATCCATTATGTCATCCATCCTCAGCATAGGAAATCTATATTTCATCATTATCTTGTTAATAAACCTGGAATTAGTACACATTCTCCATTCTCCATTCTTCTTAGGTGCTAATAGAGAAGGTACAGCACATGGACTCAAGCTTTCTCTAATCAAACCCTTATGGAAAAATTCATGCGCTTGTCTGTTAAGTTCTTCATTCTTTGTAGGTGTCAATCTATATGGTACTTTGTTTAGAAAACTAGCTCTAGGAATTAAATCCATACAATGACTTATGCTTCTCATTGGAGGTAAACCATCAAGAATATCCCCTGCAACAATCCCTTTATATTTTTTCAGCAATTCTATAATTTCTTTTGGTACTCAGTTAATATTACCATCTATCACTTGGTCATTACTACCAACACTCAGTCTTCTAAGAAGTATAGCAAAACAGACTTGACTCTTCTTTACGTCTTTTTCAAATTTCTTTCCATTCACCATGCAATTTTTTATAGCTATAAAATTAACCTCATCTGTACTTTCAATCAAAGGTAGTAATATTTGTATCTTCCCATTCACCCAAAGAGTATATTGATTAAATCTTCTATCATGCATAGCATGTCTATCATATTGCCAAGGTCTACCCAACAAAATATGACAACAATCCATAGGCATAATATTACACAACACTTCATCAAAGTAATGTCCAATCTTGAACTACACAATGCATTGCTCACTTATCAATATCTTATGCTCATCTTTGATCCATGAAACATGATAGGTTTTAGGATGATTTAGCCTATGTAATTGCAACTTTGTAATCAGCTCTTCTAATGCCAAATTTGTAGAACTTCCACTATCAATGATCACTTTGCAGCATTTTCAAGCCATCTTACATCTTGTCTTGAAAAGACTTCTCCTTAAAATAGATTCCTCATCACTTCCCTTATTATATAAGGTTCTTCTCACCATTAGATTTTCTCCAGCCTTAGGTCCACTTGGTAAACCCTCATCATCTCCTTGAATCACAACATTTATGTTACCTTGCCCACTTTCAAAGAATCTACATTCAAAGGATCTATGTCCTTCTTTACCACATCTAAAACAATTACCATGAAAACCACCTCTAGAATAAGAATTACCTCTTCCTCGGTAAGAATTACTACTTTTCCATTCGATCTTTCCTTTGTCATCATTCTTCCACTTAGATTTGCCTTTATCCTATACAAAATTGTCAAATCTACCACCTTCACCATAAGATCTACCTCTACCTCTCTAGAATCAACCACCTCTACCTCTTTGTCTTTGTTCATGCTTCTTTGTCAAGATCTCCTTAGCTTTCAAGGCATATTGGTATGCCTCTTCCACACTTTCCAATTTCATGAAACTTATTCGATCTTCTATTCCAGCTCTCAATCCATTAATGTACCTTACAATTTTCTTAACATCATCATCCACATGTCCAGATCTAATGTCTAATCTATAGAATTCTTCAATATACTCCTTTACACTCATGTCTCTTTGTCTTTAATTTTGCATCTTTCTCAGCAAGCTAACTTGGTAATCAATAGGAAAGAATTTTTTCTTTACCTTGTTCACCATCTTTGGCCAAGTTTTGATCTTCTCCTTTCCTCTCCTTTTTCTATCAGCTTGAAAATGCTCCCACCACAGTGAAGCATGACCTTTCAACTTTGTCACTAGAATCTTCACCTTTCTATTATCAGGAGTGTTTTCATACTCAAAAAACTTCTCCATATCTAAAATTCAATCCAACATAGCATTGGTATCCAATTTTCCATCATAAGGAACAATTTCTATAGCAAGCTTTGTATTTTCTCTAGACAACACTCTTAGCAACCTTGCTTTATCTTGGTCTTCTTCAGGTTTAGGATTAGGGTTTGGTGCTACTGCTTCATCATCACTTACATCATATAGATGTGCTCCTCTCCTCTAGGTTGTCTCCACAGCATCTAATCTTGTTGCAATTTGTCTAAATGTATCCAATATAGCATTATCAACATTATTTTCTCTACCACAAACCATCTTTACAAATTAGGTTCGCACAAGATTGTAACCCTTTGGAATTTATAGATCAAATCTGTAGATTTTTTGCCCTACAACCAAATTTGAATCAAGGTTCTACATGATCCAATCTCCACAAGGACAAACCTCAAGCTCTGATAAACTTTTCCCAAACAAGGTCCTGGTACAAACTGACTCACACTTTGGCGATCTTCTTGCACACTCAGGAACAACTAGGCTCTAATATCACCTAACACAAGGAGGAATAAAATAACTAGGGCCAAGGGGACAACCAGTTATCCAAACCACCATGCAAGAGTTAAAATAGTGAAAAACACAACACAAATACAACACCAAGGAAAGAGAACAAGATATTTTATTGATTCAACAAATAATTAGCATACATGCCCAGCTGTAAGGCCTTCTGGGTTATGGCCAGATACAAAATACAACTTCCAAATCCATGATCCAGCTTTAAATTTGCATTTCCAGACACATATTCCTTCCCTTTCAACACTCTAAGTTCTTCCTTTAATCTAAGCCTAAGCACTCTATTTATACTTGCCAAAATGGCTTACAGAAGATTCTAGAACATTACATAATAGAAAGGCCGACCTTAAGTGATCAACACTCATCCCTAAACAAGATCCTATCATTAAATTCATGATCAAAATTAAATTCACAAGTTGGCTCACACTAAGAACCAAAAACATAGACAACTCGACACACACTAGATAACTCGACACACATTGGAAAACTAGCACTCAATAGCAACTAGAAACTAGCACTCAGCATCAACTCGAAACTAGCACTCAGCATCAATTGGACACTAGCACTCAACATCAACAGGAAACTAGCACTTGACATCAACTGGAAACTGGCACTCAACATCAACTGTCAGAATGAACAAAAGTGTAGTATTAAAATGAAACCCAGGATGCTCCTACATCATAAGGGGATGTCTTAAGGGGAGGTCCTAAGGGGATGTCTTAAGGGGATATCCTAAGGGGAGGTCCTAAGAGGGAGGTCCTACGGGTATTTCCTAAGGGGATGTCCTAAGGGGATGTCTTAAGAGGATGTCCTAAGGGGGTGTCTTAAGGGGAGGTCCTAAGAGGGAGGTCATAAGAGGGAGGTCCAAAGAGGGAGGTCCTAAGGGGATGTCTTAAGGGGAGGTTTCAAGGGGATGTCTTAAGGGGATGTCTTAAGGGGAGACCCTAAGAGGGAGGTCTTAAGGGGATGTATTAAAGGCAAGTACTAAAACATACATAAGAATGTATATCAAAGCATAAGTTAAAGCATAAATAGCATCTTGTTCATACATAAGAACATATTTAATTAGACAAAAGAACATACATAAGTTCACATATAATCATACAAAAGAACATACATAAGAACATATAATCATACATAAGAGTTTATATATAATCATAAGATCATATCTACCAAGTACATGACTTAAGGGGTTATCTTAAGGGGAGGTCCTAAGAGAATATATTACTTGGGGATACATGTAAGAACATACATTAAGACATAGATCAAATCATATTTATAACATCATGAAGCATAAATTTAACATCTAGACTTTGAATCATTAATATATAAATAACAACACACATACTTTAGTGTATCCATGATCTAATGTATAAATTTATAAAACATGTATATCCAAAAACTAATGTACAAATTAAATATGAAAGTATGAGAGCTACATTTTTTAGCTTCTAGAGGTCCACAAACATTGTATTATTAGGATCCTCTCAATTTTTTATTATCTCTAGAAGTTTTTTCATGTTCCTTAATAGAAATTTTCTACTTTTGACTTTTGTGACTTCCTCTTCTTTGTATTTCCTCAAATTGTAACTTTGTCACTATAACATGTTTATTGTAATGTAAGTTTTTCTCTCTAGGCATGTATTCAATAAATTTGATACCAATTTTAGTTGTCTTTGCTTGTTGATAATATGTGCCTTCAACAACAACTGAACCAATTGGATATGATTGCCCATCAGCATTTATAGTTTCTTCTAGCAACTTGTGTTTTGTTTTTGTACATCTTAGAAGATAATAGTCTACACTTTTTGCATTATCTACTAAGGCTTGGATAGCAAAAATATCTCCTATACATATACATAAATATAGAAACTTACATTTTTTTTAGTGTTCAAAATTAAATATATAAATTGATCTTTTAATGAGCATATACATATATACATATATGCACAGACCTGTGGTAACTAAATCAAAAATATGCTCATAATCGGCTAAATATATAGGATCATGAATGTCAATGTCAATGTTAGTATCTTCAAAAGGAGGATGTCTGACTATCGACTTCAAATTCCAATGTGAGACATATCCATTTGAAATATTCTCACATTCACTCATTCAATTTCCTCAATGCAATCATCACATAAACATGATATCTCTCTTACTTTTATCACTAGAGGTTTGTGGTGTCATGTAGTCATCACTTGATGTAAACTTCTAATACCAAGAGTCATTTGAAAATTGTAAGGATTAGATTGATCTATATCTATTACAAATATAAAAAATAATTGTCACGTTTAAAAATAAATATAATTAAAAACTTGAATTTGATGAATACATTAAATATATATAAATTACCTTTCACTTCCCAAAAATAGTGCTTATTGTGTTCAGTATCTCGACTAGAGAAATGAACTTTGCACCATTCAAAAATTTGATTCATTCTCTTTTATCCTATTACCTATATGTGTAGCATGTACATGTGCAACATATGAAAGTTTTATATCATAATTTTAAATTTAACAAGTGAAAATGTCCTAGTTCTAGAGAGAAGATATATACAAGTATTAAATAGACTAAATGCATATGTACCTACAAGCTCATGTTGTCAAAGTGCACACTTTATACATGTTCTTGCTTCATCATGCTCCCCTTTACCATGTCCACTTTCAAAGAAGTTCCACAAAATCCTATGCTAACATTGCTTCTAGTATATTTCATAGCTAACTAGTTAACTTTTTTTGCAAATTTAAATTGTCCTGTGAACATGAAATGAGCTTCAAAACATTTATATATCAATTTAAATAATTCAAATATGTGTACACATACATATTTAAGTTAAATAAATTTTAAAATATATATACGTGCATGTGTACAGTAACCTGCACAACCATCAGACCAAATCTAGTGTTTTGAAACATTTATTCCATGATTTCTAAGATCTTTAGAGAACATTGCAAAAAAATGGGCCACATAACTCCTATCATGAACTATATTGTCATTAATATAGAAATGAACCTCCTTGATGATAATGCACTCATTTTGGTCCAAACTTTTATCTCATCCACATCAAATTTTTTGTGTTTACAGGTCACTTGCACAAATATTGCAACTTATTCAGAATGATAATATTGACCTTGAACCTCTGTTTGAGGTGAAAATGTACAGTTCTCAAAAATGTACAATTCAAAGAATAAAACCAAGTGGAAAACAATTTTTTGAAACACGAAACTATTTAGCTTTCCATTGTGCACCATGATAATGTTGGACATGTGGATATATCAATGGATGAAATTTGTTCATAAACTCTATAACACCCCACCAAGGAACCCAAAAGAAGATAACATAAATTTTCACTAAGTTTGCCAAACAATTTTTTTTAAGATTAAAACCACAAGAGATAACATAGCAGAAGCAATAACCCACATACATACAAATAATCCATTAACAGATTACATCTCTTAAGGGTCCCATGGCATTGAATCACACATATATAAGTTTCATAATTACTAAATCTAATGCATAACAAATCCACATCATAGAATAGTCAGAAGTACAAATCCAAATAAATAATATACAATTACATAAGATGTCACATGGCATAACCAGAATGCATGATCATCTATTGTACAAGTCATTGGGTATGAAAATCTCAAAGATTATACATCATGAATAAATACATCATCTCATAAGATCTCTAACAATCAAATACAATAGAAAAATATATAACCATCCATCAGAAACATAAGATCAGGATAAAAGGAACAACTAGCAATGATATCCAGCTGTCAGATCTCAATAGTATAAGAAATACTACCACCTGACCTCGTGGAACCTAAATAGCCCACTCCAACTATGTTGAGGAGATAATCTCAAGTCTCATATAGATATCAATCCGCAAGCCATAACCAATATCTAGGTCAATGAAAACCTGATAGTAATCTATCTCAAAGGTACCAAGACACAAGTAGAATCTAAATCCAGAGGCAACAAAGACACATAGGGAATCTACTATGTAAATGGGCAAGTGTCATCGCATAAGCCAACTCTAAGGTTACCTTGGAAATCTCTTTGGACTCTGGCCCCTTAGTGCCTCTATGTGTCATTAGTATCCTTTCATATAGACAAGGCATACTAACAAGGCAAGGTTGCAACCAAGCATCCTATCTACTCCCATCCTATCATGTACTAGCACTCAAGGCATGGGCGAGGAAAAGCACTGACTATTATTAAATTCATTTTAAACCTATTTAATGAAATGGTATCACTTATTAAAACAACTTACAATGGGTTACCTAGGAAGACCCTTTGGGGCTTCAGCCTCCATTGTGAGCTACTTCCCAATATTAAAATAGATTACCTACCCTAAGCTCATGAAAAGTACAACTCATTAAATCAAAATTTTTACCTCAATCCTTTATAAGCAGCTAGAAAGCACTATAGATAAATCACAATATTCACCTTAGTCCTATGCAAGCAACTGGAAAGCACCTAAAGATTAAAAACAATATTCACCTCAGTCATATGCAAGCAACTGGAAAGCACCAAAAGATAACCGATCGAAACTCAAGGGTTACAACAAGAAAATCACAATAATCACCTCAGTCCTATACAAGAAACTAGAAAGCATCACAAGATAAGTGATCTAAACTCAAAGGTTACATTGGGAAAATAACACCATTCACCTTAGTTCTATAAAAGCAATTGGAAGGCACTAACAAAAAATGATCAAAACTCATCATAGAAATATGTGAATACATCATCATGGTCAAGTACAAAATATTGTGACCAAATAATAACCATAACATCATCATAGAATAAAAACTCCCAAGCCTCTGGTAAACATCCTAATTGGTCAATGTACTAAGTCAAACCCAAAACCAACACCAATAAACCATACATCATATCAAGAAATAATTTCATAAATCATTAGTTTCAAAAACATACGTGTTTGGTTTACAAACAAGGTTCAAGTTTTCAAGTTCACAAAGAAAACAAGTTTACTTAGTGTAGAAAAGAATTTCATATAAATTGAATCCATTTTTTAAATAATACCCATAAATTTTAATTGGAAAATTTTTCCCTTAAATATAATTCTGAGAAAACATCTATTAAAACAATTTTAATTTTATAAAATATAATTACAACAACCTTATTATTAAAAATTATTATTAAAATATTACTAAATATTATTAAATTATTATTAATAATAATTATTAAAATATTAATAAAATAATATATATTTATATTAATTTATTGATAATAATAATCATTAAACTAAAAATATAATAAATATTAAATAATAATAATCTTCTCTCTGTCTCCTCCTTTGGTTTTGTATTTTTCCTACATTATGGGTCTTTATGTTCTCCTTATCTCTCTATCTGATACTATTTCCTGTATATTATTTATTTCGTGTTGATGATTTGCATTTTTTTAGAGGACAAGATGGTAGCCTCTAGTAGGTCGAGTATCTCATTTCGTTGTAATGGCAGCTAACTTCAGCCTTCTAGTGGTGGGGTAGGATCATTATATCAATATTACCTCTAGAAATTAACATTTAATTTTTTATTTTATCACTTTATTCACAATTTTTTATTTTATCACTTTATTCACAATAATAAATGATTGAGAAGGATAGCACATAGATCTTAAAATAATAATAGAACTAAACACAATAAATCTAAACTCTAAACTAGGATCTCTAGAACTATCTACC